>BJCO01737328.1:0-19883 GCA_018326465.1 Flaveria floridana
GTCTGAAGTTTCATACAAGAGACTAGCAATTCTGACTGGTGCTCCAAATGTTCCTATGTTTGATTACATGAGGAATGTAGCAAATGATGAAGTGGATATAACAGTGGATCATTTTCATTTATTGGAAGGAGAACCAATAGATCCATCTGATTTGATAGATGAATTTCCACTAATCCCTCCACAAGAAGATGATGATCAAAATGATGATGATGAGAATGAAGAAGATCATGATGATAACAACTCATCTAGTTCTGATGGTGATAATGGTGATAATGATGATAATGATAGTGGAGCTGATACTCACCAATCATTGAGTAGTGATAGAACCATGTCTGAGCATGTTAATGAAGCTCAACATGAAGATGAAGGAATAATGGGTGGTGATGTACAAGATGAGATAATTCATGAAGTTGTAGATGATGATGTTGAGATTCCTATAGAGATAGAGCAAGAGCCTGATGTGCATACTCAAACATTTGAGTATGATTTTGTTGATGCTTTTCTGATTAATCAAGAAGTGCCAGTTTCTACAACACACAATGTGTCTGTACAAACTAAGGAAATCTTGGATGTAGATGAGAATGAAAGGCTAAAAGATGATAACATTGCTAAAGAAAAAGAAATTGTTGATCTTAAAGCTGAGCTTGAAAAGTTGAAAGAAGAAAGTCAAAGCAAGGATGAAAAGATTGTGTCTTATGCAAAAGACAAAGAAGATGTGATCAAAAACTTTGAAGTGATGATAAGAGATTATGATCTTCTTGATAAGAAATACAAGAAATTATCTGAAGAGAATGAGAGTCTAAAAGAAGAGTTGATTAAGTTTAAAGAATCTCAAAAACCAAACTCTCTAGAAATTATGATTGTTTCTGAAAATATTCCAATAGATGTTGAAAAGTCTTCTGAGATGGAGAAAGGGAAAAGAAAGTTAGATGATATTGACTCTGAGTGTTTACCTGAATCATCATCAAAAGTTCAAAGAACTAAAGAGATAGTTGAAGAAGAAATTCAAGAAGTACAAGAACCAGTTACTCAAGATAAAATTGGTGCTTTGGAAAACTTAGAAGAAGAATATAATGATGAATGGTATAATAAAGTGCTTGATGATGAAGACGTTGATGAAGAATTTGAAACTCTTTCTTTATTTGAGCATGATCAAGGGCATGATGATCTTCCATTAGAATTTGAAGAAAGGTATAATTACCTTGTGAAGATGAAATACAATAGAGTATTTTTGGATGGGCTTACAGTTTCTCAAATCAATGATGAATATGAGAAACGTATAGCTGCTGAATCTATTGCACCTGTTGATCCTAATGAGATAGTTATGGAACACGGTGAATGGAATAGAGCACAAGAGAGCATAAATGTTGAAGAAATTCCTAGTTCAGAGCTGCACCATCCTGACCCAGACGAAATGAGCATTCCTGCTTTATGGACATGGTTGCAAGCTAGAAACTACCCTTGGAAAAGATTGAAAAGACTTCAATTTGTATCTTTGAGAAATCTAGTTAAGAGTTTTCAACAAACTGAGAAACAATCAAACAAGATGGTTATTCTAGATACTGATAATCCTCAGTATTTAGATATTACTAAAAGAACAAGAATGTTGAAGCCTCAAGAAATACGACAAATGGCACAAAGACAAGTGCTCATGAAAGAATAAAGGAGCTAATCAAGATGTTTCCACAATCTGAACAACAAGTGTATAAAGCTTCTTCTGAACAAAAGCATATCTTTGATAGTGCACGATCTACTAGCGATTTGGTTAGGAACGTATTGCAAAAAGGTCAATCAGTAGCAGAGTTGTTGAATGCTATAATTGCACCTGACTTCACTAATCAAGTTAAGATAATTGCATGGAAATATGATGATGTTTTTGATGCTTTCCTGATCAAACGAGTAAATGTTGTTTGTGACGTGTATCCTTTTTACTCAAGCATTATCAAACTTCCAGTTCTAGATCTGAAAGAACTGAATAAACTTTCTTTGATTAATCCTTCTGGAGCTAAACGAGGAGAAATGTTTGTCGAGCTTATAAGCCGAGGGCTAGCTAGAACAAGTAATTTCCTTCAAACTCGATGTGATCAAGAAGATAAGGAATACTGAAGAATAAGAAAATTAGAGGGTTACAATCGGAAGAGGAGCATTTTATGGTTGAATTTTGTGACAAGTATTTTGAAAAGGTGACAACTTCTGGATTGAAGGTGATAGATGGTAATCAAAAGACCAAACCTATTCTTAGATGGTTATATAACACAGATACTTTTGAGCTTAAACTGGTCTGAAATTTTGAACACTGGGATGAGGACATGATATCTCTGTTTGGAGCTTTTGAACTGAAATTACTTCATCCAAGCTATATCTCGTTTTTGTCTGTTCAAAAATTTGAGAAAGTTTCACCTGAGCCAGCTGAGCAAGATAAGAAATATTTTCTCTCAATTATCAATGTAATGAATGCAGCTATGGAGAGAATTTCTTTGAGAAAAGCTCTTGCATATGCTAATATTGTGAAGAGAGACATCAATAATATTGAATTCATGAGAATTTCAAGAAAAGGAGTGTTAGAAGTATATTGTAAAGAAAGTAAAAATCCTATTAAGTTGTATGCAAATGTTGACATTGCATGCTTATCAAAGGATACATTGGAAAAAATGAAGTTGATGGAAATAAAAACGAATGAATCAAAAAAGAACAAGCTGTGCTTGCTGGTAAATTCAAGTCATCAACTAAAAATGTATTGAGAGATAGAAATGTATAAGAAAAAGCCTATGTTCAAAGTAAAAGAAGAAGACTTCTTTGAAGGTTAATAATGAAAGAGATGAGAAGATAGAAGATGAAAGAGAAGAAAAGACAGAGAATGAAGAGAAGAATGCAAATTGAAGAAAAAGAAGACAAAGATATGAATACAGATGATTTTTGAAGACTGAAGACAAATGTAAATCATAGGGGGAGTATTGTTAGTCCTATAGAAAGATTAACATTAGTCTTAGTGTGTCATTTACAATTTTGCCTTAGTATAGGGACTAGAATTATAAATAGATAGTCTTTAGTTTGTTGATAGTATAAATATCTTAGACTAGAGTAGAATTATGTAGTCGTAACAATTTTGTATGTGCTGTTTTCTTACTCATGTAACTGTCTTTGCTATATCAATGAACTGTGAATTTTATTGATATCTGCTTGATTTGATTACAATTGATTATGTTTTTTTGAATTGTTCACATAATTTGTTATAGATTGATGCATTTGATCCTATCATTATTCCCATCAACACCAAAAGTAAAAAAGGCCGATCTTTTTAAAAAAACTTTTGATAAACCTTGGTTTTATGAATATATCAACATGCTGGTTCTAATATCTTTCTAAGAGCAACTTCTGGTAATGATCTGTACATATTTAATATCTTATTTGAGTTCAAATTTTTTTTTTAAAAATTCATGTGCTAAGAGCTTTGTGACCCACACTTCCCCAAAGTGTAATTCAGTTTAAAGAAAAGAAATTTCTTTTTTTCACTTTATATAAATTTTAGGGAGAATAGACTGACTTTTTTAGACTTCTAAATTTAAATTGACTCTTTTAAAGTTTTTGTGTATATAAACTTATATTATCTTTGGTGTAGGATTCAGGAAGCTTGGATAGTGTCTGAAGAGGTCAGAGGCATTGTGTTGGGATATGTCGGCAGGCCCATTGGCCTAAAACGAAGTAGATAGTGATTGTGAGACTTAACTAATAATCAACACTCATCAATAAGGTTCATTCCCATGTCATCTCGACTTCCACAAAGTTACAAGTCTCGTCAAAAACTGTGTTGGGAGTGGTTGATTTCTGTTTTGATCATGCTTTTCAAAATTTCCCCTCACCCTTATGTCATGAATAAATTGCATGTACAACTCCTCTGTTATGCATAGGCATTGATCTGGAGTGATGATCTTCTCAGTTATAAGTGAGTATAGACCTGAAGCTCCCATCAACATGCTCAAATAATGATCTTCTCTGTTATACGTGAGTACAGACCTGAAGCTCTCATCATTTTACCTAAATGAGTATCTCCTCTGTTATACGTGAGTATAGGCCTAGAGCTCTGATCATCGACCCCTCATCCATTATTATGTATATGTAAAGATGTCAAATGATCTATATTTTGTCCATCCCAGAAAATTTCAAGAGGAATCACTGATTACACTCAATAAACCATAATGATGAGATGAGTTCTTTGCAGAATGATTGTGGGACCACGTCTCTTGAGCATTCTTAAGTGAAACCAGAACATGATAAGAATATGTTACAAGTCTCCGTTAAAAATCATACGACATGGGTTTAAATAGACGAGCATATTGGCAATCCCGCCAATGCTTGATTCTCTAGATGATTTCTAGCAAAAGCGTGTTTGATATCCTTACCTTTGTTTTTTCTTTTGAAATTATTTTTTATTTTTCTCATGGGTAGAGAACTCTTCTTTTTACATATAAAATATGACAAAATTATGTTCATGCGAAACAGTTGTTTCCCCATGCGAAAACTACTCTTTCGCTAAACTGGTTCGCATGGCAAAAGTTTAACATAGATCTATGCGAATCTATAGTTTTAGCATATGCAAAACTAAGTTGTATAAATATCAGCTTCGTCACCTGTTTCGCCATTTGCGAAATAACACTAAAATTTTTTAATTCGAACTGACTTGTTCACCATGAGATCAAAATCGTATTTTGAAGTTCGTTCTTGCGAATCTAACCGGTAAATCTTGTTCATTAAGTAGTTTCGAAACATGGAACATTCTTTGTTTGGGTATTAAGTCAAAAATCGAATCGGTGACTTTTGGGTTTCGCACATTCATTTGTGCAAAATTAAGGTGTCTTCTTGTGAAACGGAATGAAAGCTCAATGATCTGTGCGAAACTGTCTAGTCATGCTACCCCTGTGCGCTGAACAGTTTCGACCGGATCTTGCGAATCCATAGTTTCATAGCCAAACGAAACTATAGTTTCTCGACGCGAAACTATAGTTTCTCGACGCGAAACTATAGTTTCTCGACGCGAAACTATAGTTTCTCGACGCGAAACTATAGTTTCTCCGACGCGAAACTATAGTTTCTCCGACGCGAAACTATACTTTCTCCGACGCGAAACTATAGTTTCTCCGACGCGAAACTATAGTTTCTCCGACGCGAAACTATAGTTTCTCCGACGCGAAACTATAGTTTCTCCGACGCGAAACAATAGTTTCTCGGACGCGAAACTATAATTTCTCAATTGTACTTTTGACAAACAATTTCGCCTGGTTCGTGTAAATCTAGAGTTTCATAGGATCATGCGAAACTATATTCTTCCATGCGAAACAATAGTTTCTCCTGTGCGAAACTATAGTTTCTCCTGTGCGAAACTATAGTTTCTCCTATGCGAAACTATAGTTTCTCACAAGTAGTTTCGACAGATAGTTTCTCCATGTAAAATTATCTGCGAAACTAATAAATATATAATAATAATCATAATTATAAAATTTTTAATGTTTAGTAAGTTCTTGTGATCTAACAAACTCTCAGTTTCACCAGCAGCCATTATGGGAAGCTTGAAGTTTCAATCTAGATCAAACGTAGTGACATACCTAAACGATAGAGATCCAAAGTATGTCAGTTATCGAGATGTAAGGCCCCGTTCCTAGAGACCTCACAGTTGGTCATTCATAGCACTGAATATACATAATATAATACTTTTCTTAAAAACAATGTAGCGGAAGTCAATAAAAAAACCATTCATTTTTTTTACAATTACTGTTGTTAAGCAATACAACATTGTTTAGACTACAAAAGAACACCTTCATTCATTGCATTACAAATACACAATAATAACATATGTGAATGGATGCCAAATTTTGCCCTGCTCAGTAGCCTCCCCGCGTGCCATCCTCAACAACCATTACCTGCCAACTAAAAATGCATAAAAGTCAGCGTTGTTGAGTGAGTTCGGGTTTTAGTATATATAAAAATACCTTACACATTCCATAAATAAAATACTCTTTTTATATAAAGACCTTCACACATGTTCATTCATTCTTACACTTATTCATTTGTTTCATACTTTATCATTCCATTCGTTTCGTACTTTAACATTATCTTTCATCTTCGTTCGTTTCATGCTTTATTATTTCGTACTTCATTACTTCGCTTGCTTCATACTGATTCTAAATCCTGTCAGGCTTTTCCCCTATCATGGTCCAAAACCAACATTTCGAGCAAAAAGCTCCATTACTAATTGGCACGAAGCCCGTGGCCCGAAGCCACCATTCCGGGCATGAAGCCTCATTTCTATTTGGCACAAAGCCCGTGGCCTGAAGCCACCATTTGGGGCACGAAGCCTCGTTTCTATCTGGCACGAAGCCCGGGGTCGAATGACAAGGATCCCGTTTCGTACTATGGATTCAGTCACCAAGACTGATCCCCTATATGTGAACCCTCATGGGTTAGCCAAAATCGCATGCTATTATCCACACAGTTGAGCTAACAACTCTCAAAGAGTTGTGATCCTTTTTTTCTTTCTGCTTGCAAGTCTTCTCTTTCTTTCATTACGCTTCACTTCTCCTCTTTGTTATCTTTCACTTCGTTATATTATACTTTACGTTCATTCACACATACATCATACTACGTAAAGTCACAACATAATATTTAACGTATATTATTTATCATAATATATATGTTTTGAAAACTATTAAAAGGTAACACTTTATACTTATATACATATCACCCATTCATCATTATATCATACATGTTCTAAGCATAAACCCTCACATTTTATTGCTTAGAATAGTCCAAAATAGCCCAGAAGTCAAACTAGGGTCCAACCCTAAAATTCTGTTTTTCCCCAAAATTTAGAAAATTTTCTCAGTGTTGGGCGCATGGACACTATTAAGGCGCATAAGGACTATTTGGGCGTTTCTCAACTATGCAGGTGCATGAACCTACACTTAACCATTTCAACACTTAGGCACATGAGCCACTTGTACGCATGGGCACTATTTAGGCGCATCAGTCTTTACTTAGAATTTTTCTAAGGCAAATCTAGGCGTATGAGCTACTGTTTGGGCGTATCATCTCATACTTAGAATTTTAAGCCTATTTTTCAGGCGCATGGTCCCTGTTTGGCGCATGACCTTACCTAAAACTTTTCTAAGGCAAAATAGTGGACGCATGGGCCCTGTTTGGGTGCATGAACACCATCTCATATGTTTCTAACATATTTTTCAGTCCCAAAGAATGTCTTAGCATGTTCTAAGCCTTATACTACTATTCTAAGCCTTAATATAACATGTACAACCATAAACTACCAACATACAAGCATGTATTCATACGTTCATACATATAACACTTTTATAAAAATCATTTTCATGCATTTTCAGCCCCGAAAAAGTTGTAAAATAGGTAAAACATGGGGTCTAGAGACTCACCTTAGCTACTTTCAAGCTTAAACCTTTCCACTTGAACTTTGCAGATGTTTCTAACACCTAAACACTTCCAAAACACCAACCAAACACATGCATACACATGAGAACATGTATAAACCGGTTACATGGACAAAAACCCATAAAAACTAACTTAATTACACTATATTTACTCACCTTAGATGAATTCAGCTGTTTCTCTCTCTAGAATAGAAGCTCTTGATCTTTCTCTCTCTAAAAATGTCGAGCGGTGGTGTAGCAGGGTAGTGTGGGAGGCCATACCACCTTTTAAACAAAATAATAATACTATTTTGTCCTATTTTCACTTAGCCCCCTCGACTTTGTCTTCCTTTCTTTTCTTGAAAAAAAAAATACTTTTCTTTTCTTTCCTTATTATTTTTATTTCTTTCACTTAGACAAAATTTTCGGGTTTTACAAGTCCAACCCCGTTAAAGAGGTTTCGTCCCCGAAACTTATCATTCCTCAAATAACTGTGGGTAATGCTGTCTTATCTCTTCCCTCAGTCTCTCACATAGACTTTGAACCCTTCCTGTGCTTCCACTACACTCGCACCAGTGGAACTACTTTACTCCTCAGTCTCTTTTCCTTCCAATCAATGATTGTCACTGGCTGCTCTACATAATGAGCCATTCATCCACTTCGATATCGTCCAATGGTACAATCATATCTTCATCAGCTAAGCACTTTCTCATATGAGATACATGGAATTTTGGATGAATTCCACTTAGCTCATCAGGCAATTCTAATCGATAGGCCACCTCTCCTACTAGTGTGATGATTCGGAAAGGTCCTATGTATCTTGGGCTTAGCTTACCCCTCTTTCGGAACCGAATGATTCCTTTCTAAGATGAGACCTTCAACATGACTCGGTCGCCCACCTTGAATTCAATCGGTCTATGCCTCTTGTTAGCGTACGACTTTTGTCTATCTTTTGCTGCCTTTATAAAGGCTTTGATCTTTTCTAACTTCTCAGTGGTAGCCTTGATCACCTCAAGGCTCCCCAACTCCATTTGTCTGATATCACCCCAACATACGGGCGTCCTACACCTTCTACCATATAGCATCTCGTAAGGTGGCATGCCAATACTGGCATGATAACTGTTGTTGTACGAGAACTTTGCTAACGGTAGATGATCATCCCAGCTTCCTCCAAAACCAATCATGCATGCTCGAAGCAAATCCTTGAGCGTCTGGATCGTCCTCTCAGACTGACCATCCATCCGAGGATGGTAAGCCATGCTAATAGTAGTCACTTACCCATCGCATCATGGAATCTCTTCCAAAACTTTGATCTGAACCGGGTGTCACGATCCGACATGATTGACACCAGCACACCATGAGGAGCTACAATCTCCTTGATGAACAAATCTGCCAGTCTCTTAGATGAATACGTCCCACAAATTGGTAAGAAGTGAGCGCTCTTCGTCAGTCGATCGACTATCACCCAAATGGCGTCGTACCCCCTCACCGTACGAGGGTGGCTTAGTAATAAAATCCATAGTGATGTGCTCCCACTTCCACTCGGGTCTATCCAATGGTTGGATCTTCCCGTATGGCTTCTGATGTTCTGCCTTCACTTGCAAGCAAGTAAGGAACTTACTCACATACTCCACTACATCGTGCTTCATTCCAAGCCACCAGTAATCTTTCTTCATATACTGGTACGTCTTTATGGCACCAAGGTGAATAGAGTATCGAGCCTTATGGGCTTCATCCATAATCCGTCTTAGATCTCCGTATCGAGGAATCCACATCCGCCGAAGCAGGTTCTCACTTCGTGAGTGTTTTCTCCCAACTCCGTGACTAGACCTCTCATTCTTTCAGAGTTAAGGGGATCTTCTTTCAACGCCTTATCTTGAAATTCTTTCACCTGTGTCATCACATCAGCGGTCATAACTAACTGATAAACCTTTATCCGAATCGGCTCGGGTCTCTCTTTTCGGCTAAGGGCATCGGCCATAATGTTGGCCTTACCTGGATAGTAATGGAACTCATAATCATAATCCTTGATGAGATCTAACCACCTCCTCTGTCTCATGTTGAGATCCTTTTGCTCAAAGAAATTCTTTAGGCTTTTATGGTCCGTGAAGATGGTGCACTTCGTCCCATATAAGTAGTGCCTCCAAATCTTCAATGCGAAGGCAACTTCCGGAAGCTCTAAGTCATGAGTAGGGTAGTTAACTTCGTGGGTTTTCAACTATCGGGATGCGTAGGCAATTACTCTTCCACATTGCATCAACACGCAACCTAGTCCCGACTAAGAAGCATCCGAATACACCACTAAGTCTTCACTCCCTTCGGGTAACGTCAAGACAGGAGCTTGAGTCAATCTTGTCTTTCACTCCTCGAAAGCACTCTCATGTTCCCGACCCCACAAAAACTTCACGTCCTTACAAGTCAACTTAGTCAAAGGTGAGGCTATCTTGGAAATGTCCTGGATGAACCTTCTGTAATAACCCGCCAAACCTAAGAAACTACGGAACTCTAATGGAGTCTTTGAAGATTTCCATTTCATTAGCGCCTCAACCTTCGCCAGGTCCACCATGATTCCTTCAGCATTCACCACGTGAACCAGAAATGGAACTTCACGCAACCAAAAAGCACACTTAGAGAACTTAGCATACAACTTCTCTCTCTTAAGTGTTTCTAATACTTCTCGAATGTGACTAGCATGCTCATCTTCATTCTTTTAATAAATCAGGATATCATTGATAAACACAATCACTAATTTGTCTAACATCGACCGACACACTCCGTTCATCAAATCCATAAAGGCAGCTGGCGCGTTAGTCAAAGTGAAAGACATAACTAGAAACTCGTAGTGTCCATAACACATATGAAAAGCTGTCTTAGGAATATCCTGCTCCTTCACCTTCAATTGATGGTAACCAGATTGAAGATCTATCCTCGAGAACCAACTAGCACCTTGGAGCTGATCAAACAATTCATCAATCCTCGGTAACGGGTGCTAATTTTTCACCGTCTACTTGTTCAACTCTCGGTAGTCGATGCACATCCGCATACTACCATCCTTCTTCTTTACAAACAAGACCGGAGCAACCTATGGAGAGATACTTAGTCGAATGAATCCTTTATCCATTAACACCTGTAATTGATCCATGAGTTCCTTCATCTCAATCGGAGCTAATCGATACGGTGCCTTGGCAATGGGTTGAGCACCAGGTATTAGATCAATCTGGAACTCAATCTCGCGATCTGGTGGCACGCCTTGTAAGTCATCTAGGAACATGTCTGGGAAGTCACATACCACTGGTACGTTGGATAGTTATGGTACTGACGCGTCCACATCTTTCACGTAGGCCAGATAGGCATTACATCCACGTCTCATGCACTTTCCTATCACCGCCATCGAATTCATCTTTGGAACCGTAGTAACGCGATCTCCATAGACCGTCACCGAACTTCCTTCAGGTGAAACTAATCGAATTATCTTCTTGCGACACATGATGTTTGCTTCATAGGTTGCTGACCAATCCATCTTTAGCACTACATCGAATCCGTTAAGGGGCATCACATGTAAATTAGCAAAAAACCTATGGCCTTTTAGTTCTATGGCACAGTCCTCTATCACATCAGTGCTTCTAGTAGAAATAAAGGTTCACCAATACTTCTACTACTAACAGGCAACTTAGCACACAAAGCAGTAGAAATAAAACTCCTACTAGCACTCTCCCTCCATCCTCCATCCTCTGGCTTCTTCTTTATCCCAGAACCCTCGGCCCGTGGCTTCTTGCAATCCCTGCTTACGTGGCCTTCCTCACCGCAATTATAACAACGTATAAGTCCACACACCTTCGTCACATGACCGGGTTTCCAACATTTGAAGCATACATTCACGCCCCACTTTCACTCTCCAACGTGCACTCTCCGACATTTACCACACTTCTTTATCCCCGAACTTGATGACCCCACCCTACGGTCATCCACCTTCATCCTCTTGTTGTTTGGAGTGAAACCACCATGTCCAAACCACTTCCCATTCTATCTTCGGTCACCACCACTTGTCTTCTTCACCTCTACCACCGCCACTTCTCTCCCATCATACAACCTCCCAGCCAAATCTACTGTCGACCTGAAAGTGCTTGGTCGGGCAACAATCAAGTCCCTGCGAACATCAGCTGGCAATCCTTGAATATACTTCTTGATCTTCTTCGACATCGGCGTCACCTGATCTGGTACCAGCTTCACCATCTCGTTAAACTTGGTAGTGTACTGCTGGTGCTGCAGGAACTCTCTCTCAATCTTGTCTAACTCCCTGTGAGGATAGAACTCCTCGATCACCAGCTTCTTCAACTCCGACCACCTCGTTCTTCTAATGGCCCTGCTGCCCTCGGCTTGGACAATATTGTCCCACCAACGGAGAGCCGAGTCAAAAAACAAGTGAGTGGCAAACTTCACCTTCTGATCCTCCCTACACTCACTAATCTCTAGTACTGCATCCATATCCTTCACCCAGCGGTAAGAAGCAGCAGCATTACCATTTCCATCAAACATTGGGGGCTTGCATCTTTGAAATGCCCCATAGTTACAGCCTCGTACATTCTCCTACATCACTTCTTCCTCCTCCTTCTCACTTGAGACAACTGTCTCAGTCCCTGGCTATTCTCCACCTTCTCTCCCGTGGTCCTCCTCCTTTCTCTCCTCTCATCTTCCCTCATAGCTTTGATCACTTCAGTCACTACAGCCGGCAGAATTGTCTTCATGACTTGATGAACTACCTCCATTACTGCCTCTTCACACCCCAAGCATTTCCTATCATGACTACATCAGTATCCAAATCTACTAATAGCACATAATTCAGATAACACACATACATAATACTACTTATCGTTAAGAAAAGAATACCTGATGGCACATAGCTACTCGGGCTGGCATCCCTACCTTAGTCCCATTCTCAGTTTAAGTTTAGGTTTTGAAAATATTTACCCAATTCACTTAAACTTTGGCCCTGATACCAACTTGTAAGGCACCATTCCCGGAGACCTCATAGTTGGTCATTCATAGCACTGAATATACATAATATAATACATTTGTTAAAAACAATGTAGCGGAAGTCAATAACAAAAACCAGTCATTTTATTTACAATTATTGTTGTTATGCAATAAACATTGTTTAGAGAACAAAAGAATACCTTCATTCATTGCATTACAAAACCACAATAATAACATGTGTGAATGGACGCCAAATTTTTCCCTGCCAAGTAGCCTCCCTGCGTGCCATCCTCAGCAATCGTTACCTACCAACTAAAAATGCATAAAAGTCAGCGTTGCTGAGTGAGTTCTGGTTTTAGTATATATAAAAATACCTTACACATTTCATAAATAGATTACTCTTTTTATATAAAGACCTTCACACATGTTCATTCATTCTTACACTTATTCATTTGTTTCATACTTTATCATTCCATTCGTTTCGTACTTTAACATTATCTTTCGTCATCGTTCGTTTCGTGCTTTATTATTTCGTACTTCATTACTTCGGTCGCTTCGTACTAATTCTAGATCCTGTCAGGATTTTCCCCTATCGTGGTCTGAAACCACCATTCCAAGCACAAAGCTCCATTACTAATTGGCACGAAGCCCGTGGCCCGAAGCCACTATTCCGGGCACGAAGCCTCATTTCTATTTGGCACAAAGCCCGTGGCTTGAAGCCACCATTTCGGGCACGAAGCCTCATTTCTATCTGGCATGAAACCCGGGGTCAAATGACAAGGATCCCGTTTCATACTAGGATTCAGTCACCAAGACTGATCCCCTGTGTGTGAACCCTCACGGGTTAGCCAAAATCACATGCTATTATCCACACAGTTTAGCTGACAACTCTCAAAGAGTTGTGATCCTTCTTTCTTTCGGCTTGCAAGTCTTCTCTTTCTTTCATTACGTTTCACTTATCCTCTTTGCTATCTTTCACTTCGTTATGTTATTCTTTACGTTCATTCACACATACATCATACTACGTAAAGTCACAACATAATACTTAACATATATTATATATCATAATATGTACGTTTTGAAAATTATTTGTTGGTCCATATGATCGATTTTCAGTACAAATGAAGGTTTGAATCGTTCAATACCAGAAATAACAACACACACAATGATATATATGAACAACAAAGACCAAAATGTATTCAAATATGACCCATAAAGCAACAATACAATCAAAATAAGATAAGCTCAATATAATCAGTAAGAAACAACTTAGAAAAGGCAATTGCAACACAAATACTCAATTAGGGTTTTTTCAAGGATACACGACAATGAGCAAGATCATTTCTATATATAGCAGTCTTAGTTTCGCAGATAGTTTCGCTGACTGCGAAACTGTGCTGCCGAAACTCTAGTTTCGCCCGACAGAATCAATAGTTTTGCCGGGTAAACTAACAACTGGCTGTGAGTGAAACTACAGTTTTGCTCATAGTTTCGCTGGACTACAAAATGAAATAAACTAAGCAAATCAACTTTTAAAAGTAAACTAACATTAATCCTATTTCATAGAAATATATACAAAAACTAATTTAAGGTGAGTCCAACCTATACTTGATCTTCAATACTCCCCTAGGTTGGATCTCACCTTCTTCACTTGTCTTGATGTCTCTATTCAGCTACAGTAACCCCTACTTCTGCACCTGATTTATCTGTCTCACCTCCTGCAGTGTTCTTCGGGTGAGCTTTAACAACCGATCCACCTTGGTCACCTCCTTCTTTATCAGCTCCTTCGGGACGAGCACTAGCTTGTGCACCTGATTTATCTGTCTTACCTCCTGCTTCTCCATGTTAAGATTATCATCAGCCCTTACTTTCTCCGCTAGCTCTCTCACCTAGGCTCTTACTCCCCTCACTTTATTAGCCACCACATAAATAGGCTTGCCTCTTTCCTCGTCTCCTTCCCTGGTCCTGCTTCAATATGGTTCTCACAAAGAATAAGCAGGTCTTCATTAGAGAATCCAAAAACCTCCATTGGATCAAAAAGTCTATATTCTATTCCACCCTTCACCCTGATCACCGCCTCCACCGTATTGTTATCATAAAACCACTTCTTGAATCCTTGTAGACGTTGGCGGGAGGGATTCGCCAGCCTAACTCCATGTACGGTCTTTGGTGGCTTCACACTCAGCACATTCCTACCTTTACCTGTCATCCAGTCCTTGTCTTTCATAGACCTTTTCCTCTCTGATTTCATAAACCCAAATGACTCGAAGTTATCGTTCAGTCCATTCTTAATCTCTTTCTCTAACAACTTCGATCTTTCACTCAAATAAGCATCAAGCAGAGGCAAAACTGCCAACCTTCTCAGATCCTATCTTGGCAAGGTTTTGAAAGCCTTCCTTTTATGTAGACATGTGATACCTCCCCCTCTCCTCTTGATCATAAACATCTTGAGGTCAGAGTTGTATTTCCAACTGATGATCCTTTTGTCGGCCTCCTTCTTGCATAACCCTTCCATGTTTTGGAAAAGGAGAGTCAGCTCCTCAGGTTCCTTTTCTCTCACAAACCAGTTTTCCTTCTCCATCTCTATCACGTTATTTCATCATCCCCCTTCTGGAACACATAAGTCAGAGGCCTTTCATCCACCTTATAATATTCTAGTTCAGAGCTATAGTCTACTAGCTGTTCATCATCTTCCTCCTCATCTATAACCCTTTCTCAACAGTCTTCTCAGTATCTCCAGTCCGTTTTGCTATTCTCTCCTCTCCAGTAAAATCATCAAGGTTCATGCCAATATCAACAAACCCAGCCTCAATCACCTCCTTTACATGCTCCACATGCTCACCCTCTGTTCTTCTTTCTGATCCTCCTGTTTGTTCTAGTCCTGCACCTGATGTGCCCTCTCCTGCCCTGAAAAAAGTATCCATATTCAGAAATGGGTACTTGGAGGTATCAGTCAAATCGTCTAACTCATGTTGAGTTAGTTGATTGGGCAGGCCGGCTGCAATTTTCAACTGGTTCAACTCCTCAAGCAGTATTTTGATTAGTTTGTTTTGATCAATTAGCATCTTAGTCATTCCCTCCATCAATTCATCCTTCTACTTCTCCCTAATCTCCTAATTAATAAGCTTCGTCTTGATCATACTCAGTTCATTGGAGAGAGATGTGTTGAGGTTCTTGATTACATCCTCATCTAATCCTGCCCTTCCTTTAGTTTGTGAGGGCTCAGTAAAGGTTTGATGTCTCTGTTTTGTCCTCCTCTCAGTATCTCCAACATCGGTTTTCTTCTTAGCCCTCTTCTCCTTCTCAGCCCTAGCCTCAGACGCCATCTCTTGAACCTCCTCTTCAAAAACATAATCCTTTTCGTTGGCATATCTCTTCCTCTTCTTTACAGCTTCAGTCTGTTTCTGTCTCGTCTCCTCAGCACGTTTGTCCTTAGACTCTATCACCCTCCTAACATATGCCCAACGATCTGGAGAGTACATGTTCTCCAACAGATGGGTGATCTTCCCACTAAAGTCATGCCTGATTGCACAACAATCAACAAAACTGCGAGTGTTCATCGACACTAATCTCTTTACCTCTCCATGTCTTGGAATGTTAGGAATGAGGTCATCTATGATCATCTGAAGAAATCGAGGATATAGCAGCTATTTGTCCTTCTTCAGGGCCATCACATTCTCAGCCATGCACTCAAATATCAACCTGGCTATGTTGGCCTTCTCTCCCATACAACATATCACCATTGCCTTGGCCCAATCTAGGTTCAGCCCGTATGATCCACCTTTATAGTGATCTAAGCACATAATAAATACATGGGCTATATATCTCCACTCCTTGGATAGAAAGGATTTTTTGATTTCCTTCCTAGTCCCAAAAGGAGGACCCTCATATCCCATCAAGCGGAATGCATCAAATACTTCCTGGTCGGATAGCTCAACCTCCTCTCTAGAATCCTCTTCTAGCCTCAGTACTCTAGATATAACCTCATTAGTAATAATCAGCTCATTCTCCAGTACATTGGCTATAATCCTCTGTGAGTCTCCCCTCGTATCATACTCAGCCGTACGCCGGAAGTCTCAAATGTTCATATCGTATATAGTGGTGGAGTGTGAGATAGTGTAAGCAATCGGGGATCTCTGCAGCCACCGTATACAGTCTCGAAACCTGGCAGCTTTTAGGAGTGTGTCATCTAAGATGGCTGTGATGTTGTTCCTCTTGTCAAAGTTGAGATTAGCCATTTAAACTGAAAACCAGGTAGAATAAGTTAGCATGATAGATAAAAAATAAGATTAAGAAAAGATAATAATGAAATATAATTAAAATTAATCAAGAGGATAATTTCGCTAGCAGAAACTGTAGTTTCGTAGAAATTATTATAGTTTCGGCAAGTGAAAGAGACAATTTCGGTAGCAGAAACTTTCAGTTTTGGCTATACAATGTGGTAGTTTTGGCAAGACAATGCGGTAGTTTCGACAGGCCGAAACTATAGTTTCGGCGCAGCGAAACTGAGTTTTGTTTTGCGAAACTGTTAAGTTCGCTCAGACAGCATAGCTACACAGTTTCACAGAATAATCAAGAACTTTCATTCAGTTTTGCTGGACAATAGGTAGTTTCACAGTATGAACTGCGAGACAACCCAACGGTCTCAATCAAAATAAACCCCATTGAATGACTAAAACCTGAAAATAACTATGGTACTGAGTGCGAAACTCACTTGCAAAGAAAAATCAGTGGAAAACTAATCCAAAACAACACAAATAAGCAGATTCGCTAACAAAACCACTGAAAACACCTAAAACCCTTATTTCTCGACACTGCGAAAATGAGAACGCAGTTTCGGAGAAGGACCAAAATAGTAGGTAGTTTCGCAGAGGAATCAATACTTTCGCAGTGTAAGTTTCAGCACAATTATATATTTTTGCTTCAGCTAAACTATAGTTTCGCTCAGCGAAAGAATGGTCGAGAGAATCTAGAGCGAATGTGTCAGCGAAGCTGCAGTCTCGCCAGGCGAAACTACAATTTCGCTTTGCGAAACTACCTGCGAAAATATAATTTCACAGAAAACCCTAAAATTAAAATCTTAGGACTGTGTGCGTACGGAGTACTAACTGATTCTGCGTGTATACCAACTCAAATAGTGTGGAATCCTATTTGATTGGCGATCCAATCAGTGAGAACGACAATCTGATCAATCCTACGATGAAACAAACGTTAAGAACGAACAAGAATTGATCAGAAACGAACTATGAAGTTGGAACATGTTTTCTTGAGCCTCTGGACGACTAGGGTACGATTATGTGCTAGGGACGACTAGCATTGGCTCTTGATTTTGCGTGTGATTCGATCGATTTGGTGTAAAAATCACGTTTTTTTACTTTAAAACACCATCTTTTTGGTTAAAACGGTGTTTTTCGATGTCTCCAGATCAAAAAGTTCACGTTTTTCAGATTACGGTAGATTAGCGTTTGTAAAAATTCATGTTTGTGAGTCAAAATATTCAAAACCTCGAATTTTTCAAAACAGCAGCCCTCAGTCGCACGAATAGCTCATTCATACGATTGAACTCATTCGTACACTCCATTCGCATGACTGAACTCAGTCGCATCCTTCATTCGTACGACTGAACTGCTCCAATCGTTTGAGTCCATTCGTCTAGTTCATATGCATGACTGAATCCAATCGCACGATTGAATTCATTTGCACCCTTCATTCGCACGAGTGAACCATCTGTAGAGTCCATTCGTATGATTGAAATTGTTCTGTTCTCCAAGTCTCAAGTTTATACAAATGGAAGATCAGCACTCAGCTTTCACTACCGGAAGGGATTCACGGATCCAGAATCTATTGCTTCTGCAAAACAAAGTTGGTAATCACAATAAGCCCCCTATGCTTATAACGTTAGAAGATTACCCATAATGGAAGCACCGGTTCGAGTTATACTTAAATGGAGTTGATCCTAATCTGTGGGAATCAATCAAGACTGGGTATAGCATGCCGGTTGGTGCTAATGGAGTAAAACTTACCTTGGGTAGCATGACTGATAGCCAGAAGGTGAAGTATAATGCAGAGAAGAAGGTGTACGCTTTGTTAACTCAGTCAATTACTAAGGATATATTCCATCGGTTTTCTGAGAATAAACAAGCCAAGAAGTTATGGGATGCCTTGGAAAAACGGTATGACGGGAATGCGACGTTGAAGGCATTAAAGGCAAAGGCTTTGAAAAAGGAGTTTGATAACTTCTCTTTAATAGGGAAAGAGAGCCTGGATGACATCATCGACCGCTTCTACCACTTGATGAGTGAGCTTCACACTCGAGGGGTTACCACGTCCATGGAAGACAAGGTGTCGAGTTTTGTAGATGGATTGCCTAAGAAGTGGGTTTCGTTTGTGTCAAATCTCGGACAGAATGATATGCTGTAAAGTTGGATATCAATAATTTCATTCTAAAGCTGAGAGAGGAAGAGTTGAGGATGAAGTACAGATCCCAAAAAAGTTCATATGATCGGAACCCGTCACTTTACAAATCAACTCCTTAACCAAAAACTTTTGGAGCACCACTCCAATCAGCATTCGTGTCCAGTTCAGCTACTCCGTCCCAAGCCATTACCTCAGGATCTGACATGTCAGGGTCATCTTGCACCCAATACATAGCACCTGAAGCCAATGCTACGAAATTAAAGACCGAGAATCTCGGTAATGTGACTGTAGAGGTAGCAAAGGAGCATATGGATCTCCTAGCAGCTGTCGTTCACTCCTATGACAGTCTAGTTGTGGGGATGATTGGAAACTGCCATCTCGTCGATGAAGACTACAAGCAAGTAGATGACAATGAGCTCGAAAGGATGGATATGATGTGGGCGTTGGCTAGTGCTGTCCGGAGGGCGAAGAAGTTTGTTAAGTAGACCAGACAGAACTTGATAGCCACAAAGGATACAACCTTTGGTTTTGATAAAACCAAAGTTACCTGTTTCAATCGTGGAGAAAATGGGCACTTCAAACGTGAATGTGTGAAGCCCAAGAAGACAGGTAATGGTAATCCGTTCTCCACTTTCAATCATCAAGATAAAACTACCAATGGGGCTACATCACCAAGAAAGGATCCTAAGGCCTTGACGGAACAAGACAATGAAGGACAAGATTGGACCTTTTGCTTTGTGTCTCCGGGAGAATCCAACATTGCATGTGTTGAGGGTTTGGATGGTGACTCTGCAAGCGAAGGTGATATGGCAGTGGAAATCGTAATGTCAGATCATGAAGATACTACTACTGTGGTCACTCAACTAAATGAAGAAGGTCCCAGCACAACATGTTCAGAATCACCAGCACCCGAACAGTCAAACTCTGCGATGATGGCTGATTCAACCGAATCTTCTCAGGTAAGTTCCACAGACGAACTTTTTGATAATCATGCTTGTTCTGAATGTAATAAATTTAGGGATAGCATAGATTCAAAATTTGCTAGGCTATTAGATCATAATG
>BJCO01737333.1:0-10241 GCA_018326465.1 Flaveria floridana
ATCAAAGTCCAAATCAAAGGATGCTGAAACCTTCCTCAACAAAAGCTTTTTATCAACAGAAAATGAGAAGAAAAAGAAGGTGCAAAAGGAAGTGACTGAGAAACAAGTTCAAAACGTCTCAAGTCAATCTCCTAAAGAATCATCCTCACCACCACAAACAAAACTAAATGAATCAATTGAGTCTAAAGTCAAACCTAAATCATCAAGACTTATTCATGAAGGAGTGACTATTTTAGACAAGAGTTGTCAGCCTAAGCTCATTAAGGCTTGGGTTCCCCATTCTAATTGATTTCATTTTCTATGCAGGAACATACATGGAAGGTTGATAACAAGGGTATGTTGACAATGGATATTCCAAGCATATGATAAGGAACTGTTCTCACCTCTATGACTTCAAACATAAAAATGCTTCTTATGTAGCATTTGGTAGGGATAAGAATGGAGGTAAAAATATAGGTGAAGGAATTATAACAAATGGTGTGCTCAAGTTTGAGAAAGTAAATTTTTGTGAAAACTTACAATTTAATTTACTCAGCGTTCTCAAATTTGTGATCAAAACTATACCACTTTATTCGATAAAAATTATTCTTATATTATTAAACCTGGTTTGCAAATCCCAAATGATTACATCCTTCTTAAAGCACCAAGAAAAGGCAATACATATGTTTTGGACATGAACAACACCTCATTAACATCAAACAAAACATGCCTGATTTTTATGTCATCAGAAGATGAATCTCAACTATGGCATACAAGGCTGCTTCATTCCAATATGAAGAACATGAATAGGCTGGTCAGAAATGAATTAGTCATTACTCTTCCTAAGAAAGAATTTCAATGTTCTACCCATTGTTCTTCATGTTAAAAAGGGAAACAACATAAGGTGTCTAACAAGTCCGAAACAATTAACACAAATAAAACACCACTCCAATTGCTTCACATGGACCTGTTTGGTCCAACCAATGTGACGAGCATTGGCAAAAGGCAATATTGTTTAATGATTGTTGATGATTTCACTAGATTTACATGGGTCTTCTTCTTAAAACATAAAAGTAAAACATCTGAAACACACATGGAGTTCGTCACTAAAATTGAAAATCAACTTGATTTAAAAGTCAAAATTTTCATAAGTGATAATAGGTATGAATTTGTTAACTGTGTTTTAGATACCTTTTACAGGAACAAATGCTAGCAAGACAGTTTAGTGCACCAAGAACTCCACAAAAAATGGAGTTGCTGAGAGAAGAAACAAAACTTTCATTGAAGTAGCTAGAACAATGCTAGCTGATTCACATCTACCTATTATCTTTTGGGCTGAAGTTGTGAATATAGCTTGCACTGTTCAAAACAAAACATTGATTGTGAAAGAACACAACAAAACACCTTATGAACTCTTATTTAAAAGAAAACCTTTGACAAGCTATGTTAGAGCTTTTGGGTGTCATGTTTCTATGTTAAATACCAAAGAACAATTAGGAAAGTTTTCAGAAAAAGCCTATGATGGTTTCTTTGTTGGTTGCTCAATAACATGCAAATCATATAGAGTTTAGATTCCACAACAAAACATTATGGAAGAATTACCTAACGTATCTTTTGAGGAAACGCCATTTACAAAATCAGTAATAGGTTCATCATGAATGTTTGACATAGATGCTTTCATAAATTCATTTAACACTGGTTATTTGAATATTGCAGCTTCTACGGATACATGTTATCCTTATGTACCTCCATCAATGACTGAAGTGCCACTAACTACAGATCAACCAAGACCTCATCCTCACACTTCAAGTGTTGCAGATCATGGGCCATCACCATAATCAACTATTGGACAGTCCAATGGAAATACAACTTCAACCTCCAAAGAAAATAAAGTATCAGCGGTTGTTAACCCTTCTTTCGTAGATGTTAATACTGCATCCGGAGATGTATTCAATGAATCCGTAGATACTCTAACTACATCTGGAGATGACCCAATTCCAATTGAAGTTCCAAATCCATCAGTACAACAACCAAGTCCATTAACAGCTTTAGCAGATCCACAACCTATATCTAGAGATGTTAATGTACCACCTATGGAAGTTAAAACTACATCAGCTGAAGCACAAAATATGGAAGATGGATATCATTCAGCCTCACATCAACATGCAGAATAATATGAATACTTTGTTAATTCTCCATCATAGCTGGATCAATCTCCAACACCACATACGAATAACTTGAAATCTAATATACCAACCAGTAGATTTCATAAGAATCACCCAATTGAAAGCATAATAGGTGATCTTCATGAAAGAACCACAAGAAATCAAGGGGGAGCAGCCAACATTTCTCTTTTCTCTTGTCTTCTAACTCAAGTGGTTCCAGCCAATATTACAGCTCCACTTAAAGATAATAGCTGGATTGAAGCTACGCAAGATGAGCTTCAATAATTCCAAAAATAGAAAGTCTGGAATCTAGTTGATCTGCCTGAAGGTCAATACCCAATTAGTACCAGATGGCTTTTCAAGAACAAATTAGATGATAGAGGAATCATTGTTACAAACAAAGCAAGCCTGATAGCTTAAGTTTATACTCAACAAAAAGGCCTAGACTATGATGATGTCTTTGCACCAGTTGTAAGGATAGAAGCAATCAGAGTTTTTCTACCCTATGCTTCATATAAGAAATTCCCAGTTTACCAAATGGATGTAAAATGTTCTTTCTTATATGGTAAAACTGATGAAGAGGTCTATGTTGCTCAACCTCGAGGATTTGATGATCCTGATTACCCTCACAGGGTATACAAGCTTGACAAATCTTTGTATGGACTTCATCAGCTCCAAGAGAATGGTATGAGACATTATCATCCTTCCTGTTGAAGCATGGATACAAGAGAGGAACAATACATCAGACATTCTTCCTCAAGCATGAACATCAAGATCTCTTGGTGGTTCAAATATATATGGATGATATTATATTTTGATCAACAAACAAGAGATTGTGTGAAGAGTTTGAATCATTGATAAAATCTAAGTTTCAGATGAGCTCTATGGGAGAATTAACATTCTTCCTTGGATAGAAGTTCATCAGAAACCAGATGGCATATTTATCAACCAAGAAAAGTATATTCATCAAATACTAAAGAAATACTCTCTTGCTGATACATCTTCATGCAAAACACTAGCATCAACCATAGATAAGATTGTACCTGATCCTAAAAGGAAGTCTGTGGATCAAAGATTGTATAGATCAATAATAGGATCATTAATGTACTTAACTGCAAGCAAACCTGAGATAATGTTTGCTATTTGTGTTTGTGCCAGGTACCAATCTGATCCAAAGGAATCACATATGAATGCTGGGAAGAGGATATTCAGATATCTTAAAGGGAAGCCAACTCTTGGACTTTGGTATCCCTAAGAAGGAGAATTCAACCTCTACTCGTTTTCAGACAGTGATTTTGGAGGATGTAACAATAACAGAAAATCCACAACATGTGGATGTCAATTCTTAGGACCAAGGCTTGTATCTTGGCAGTGCAAAACAAACAAATGTTTTAGTATCCACAGCTGAAGCTGAGTACATAGCTGCTTCAGGTAGTTGCTCTCAAGTTTTATGGTTACAAAACTAGTTACTTGACTATGGGTAGAATTTTCTTCAAACACCAATTCATATAAATAACTCAGCTGCTATGTTTATCAATGCTAATCTAGTGCAACATAGTAAAACAAAGCACATAGAAATTAGATACCACCTTTTTAGAAATTGCTCAGAGAAGGGTTTGATCAAATTGATCAAAGTAGATGCAAAGGATCAGCTTGCTGATCTGTTTACTAAAGCCTTTGATTCAATAAGATTTAATTTCTTAATTGGGTATTTAGGCATGAACAACTATGATTAATTATCATAACAAAGAAAACATGATCTGTCGTTCAAATTATTTTCTAGGAAAATTATAAAAACATACATAAAATTTATAAAAACATAAAAAGATTGTCTTGTTAAGTTGTTATCTGTTTATAGTATTCATATTATGGGATATGATAGTACACTATTCCTTAGTTTACTTTCCTAATTTAATAATAAAGACTGATCAGAAGTGAATTGATATGTGAGTAGGTTCAACCTGAGTAGAACATAAACAAGTGTATGCTTAACTTAACATCTAGATGACACATTATGGTAAATTACATTTTGAAAAGCAAGAACAAGAGTCTCATCCTGATGAGATCGACTTACTCACCTAAACACACTATGTTCTGACTTCATATAATTTCTATCTTTGCAATTCATATTCCCTCTGTTTTGCGTAAGCAAAGACCTAGGATGATCACCTTTATTTATGAATATAAACATATGGTGATATGATTATGATCATCATCATCCCTCTGTTTTGAGTGAACAAAGACCTAGGTTAAAGACACCTCTATTTTATGTGAGTAAAGACCAGATGACCTATGGATGATCATATATCAAGCTCTAAAAGAATCCAATGTGATTAACTATGAATTAAATTTAAAGAGCTTACACAACAATCTACATTAATAAGATTTCACAGAACTCTTAAGATAGAACTTATGGTAAAGCAACATAGTTTAAAAGTGTGAAAAAGTGATAAGATGACTCGTAAACGGAGGACAACCTCTATTGTGAATTTAATTGGAGTCCATATTTGTAAATCTTTAAACATATTAAAATCTTATAATCAACATGCCTTGTTGAACATATACTCTTGTTTAAATTTATGTGGCCCATAATACTTGCAATCAGCACTAGACTTATGACTACTATTAAAATTAAAAATGTATAAGGAAGGTTCTAAGTGCTATAGTATGATCTCAAGATATGTTTCATATGCTTGTAAATATATTTAATTTCTAGTTATATTCAAAAATACAAAGATATTTTTTTTCTCTCTGTTGGACAAAAAAGTGTATTTCATGTTATTCTCTAATTAAATTTATACAATAAATCATTATTAAGCACAAATTTAGGGGAAGTAGTAATAAATCAGCATGAAAAATGAGATTATCAAAATTAAGGAAGAAAATTGGATCTTGAGCAACTAATCTGGCTGTTAGATATTTGGAGATTTTTTCAAAATTGCCATTGAACAAAGTCAACAAGGTCCTATAGCAATACATCATCTAATAATATTAGAATCATACGTCAAAAAGGATAGCTCATTATCCTTTAGTAGAAGTTACAGTGTAATGTTGCTTATCAGCAGCTGCTACAGTGTAAAATTTAACAAGTTAAAATTTGTACTTTCTTAGATTGTTAATCTACGGATGTGTTCACATTTTAACAAGTATGATTGCTTTTCATAATATCGGTAACCTTTGGACAAGTAAATTATACTTCCTTTGATTTTCTGTAGAAGATAAATTATACTTTGTCTTCCACATAAGATCCGCGGGTGAATTAATTTCCTACGGAAGATTAATTTTTCTGCGGAAGTACAATATAGGAAGGATAATTAGGGTTTGGGTCGTACAACATTAAATGAGATTTAAATAATATTCCGAGGATATAAATAGACTTGACCGTTGTCATTTATGTTCACTTTCTTAATCATTTTCAGACCTAATCAGTGAAAAACTTTTAAACTCCCCGTCTTCAATCATCAAACATTCAAAACACCACTTCAAAACAACAAGTCATTCAGTTATCTAAAGCTCTGTTCAATATTCAAAGATTATCAGCAAGGTAAATCATTCTTTATAACATCAAGATTGCTTATCATAACTAAAATGTTGTCGAACGATAGAACTTCTTAAAATTTTTAAATTTTGATTTCAAGTCTAAATTCTTAAATCATTGTTTTCCGATGTTCTTGTGTATTGCAGATGGCTAATCGATTAACAAAGGAGCATAACGTATGTGCTTTCTTTAATCTGTATGACCTTGTTACTGAAGGATGCACAGAGATTTCAGGTACCTATGCCGATCAACGATATTGTATGCCCTAACTGCTGACTCAGTGATCTATCAAACTCATGTGATAGGTTTCTAGAATACTGGAGGAGTAGCTGAGGAGAATGGTGAACAAGTGATTTATTCTTTGATTAGACATGAAGTTCTAAGAGTGGATGAACAAATCATCAGGAGGGTGTTGCAGCTTGGTGAACAAGAAGTATGTCACCTTGATGTATTTGATCATGAATATTTTCAGTGGGTTTTAGATCTAATGGGATATGATGGAGACTACAGGAAAGGTAAAATCAAGAAAGGGTGATTTTGCAAGCATTATAGATTCATTTTTCATACGTATTTGAAATGTATGTCAAATAGGAAGTCTGGATTGGATAGATTTTCAAGGCATATTTCCTCTGGGATCATTGGAATCTTTAAAGGAAGGACGTACAATTATTCAAAGTACATTCTTGGATGCCTCTTTGATGAAATAGGAGTACAAAAAGCTGACAAGATGTACATGTTCCCAAGATTTCTCCAACTCATCATCAATGATTCCATGCCTCGCATAGAATGGGGAGGTGATGTGTTTATTCAAGAACATTTGGGAAGGTCAGGTGTTTAACAAGATCAGTGGAAGATATGAAGGGGAAGAAATTAAAATGTTCCCTCATGTTATGGATGGGAATGCAGATATTCCATAAGAATTGATTATCATAGAACGCCAAGAACAAGCTGAAGAATCCCCTGCTCAAACTGAGCAACATTCACATTCACCACCTCATCAACAACCATCTTCACATTCTCAACAACCATCACCAATTCTACCACTATCACAACCACCATCACCATTACAACCACCTTTACCAATCCAACCACCATCACCAGTCCAACCACTATCACCAATACAACCACCTTCACCAGTATAACCATCATCACCACAAAGTGAACAAACCCAGCCCATCTCACGCAATCAATCACCAACCTCTATTAACACTGTTGAAATAGAACTAGTTTCACCAGCCAGTGAACACACATAACCAATCTCTCTCACTCTCTTCATCCAAAACATCATAAGGATCTACAGCTATAGAACCAATTTCCCCTCTTCATCCATCTCCACCACAAGAACAACCTCAAATTGCTATTTCCCCAGTGGTTGAATCAAATTCAACTTCTGATAGCACTGCACCTGAAGTCATCAACCTCAAAGAAAATCTTGATGATGTACATGATGGAGACACTGAAGAAGTGTGCCTGGATGTTGAAAAAGAATCAACTCAAGAGGTGGAGCAAGTAACATACTCTGGTGAACAGTTGTAAGGCCCCGTTCCCGGGCACCTAATAGTTGGTCATTCATTGCACATAAAACATACTAATATACATTTCATAGAGTAGAAAACGGAATTACGTTAGCAAAATCCATTATATATTATTAAAAGATATTGTTGTTAAGCAATACAATAATGTTCAAGTTACAAAATATTGTTTAATTGCATTACAAAACAACAATATCATAGCGCATGAATGGATGTCAGTCTTTCCCTGCCGAGTAGCTTCACCCTCGTACCATCCTCAGCAACAATTACCTGCCAACTTAAAATGTATAAAAGTCAGCGTTACTGACTGAGTTCTAGTTTTAAAAGTACTAAAATACCTTGTGTAATGTATATATATGAAAATACCCTTTTTATAAAAATACTTCTCTTACTCTTGTACGTGAGCACGTATTAACTGTACAACAAGGTAGTGCTTTCTTTCTTTACTGTATGCCTTTGTTCATTTCGTACTTTTTTAACTTTATATTTCACTGTCTATGTGGACAATGAGCAATACCATAAACTATATGCGCGGGGAAACTGGTGTTGGGCCTCTGGTCTCTCAATAGGCTATGATCGCTGTACACAAGGCTGACCCAGTCACCTAGGGTATGCTGCAAAGGTCCGCCAATCTCAATTGATTAGCCCTGTGTGCATCCTTTGGGGTAGCTAACCTGCAACACAGTTGAGCTAATGACAACATGGTCGTGCACCTCCTATATGCTTGCAAGACTTTTTAACATTTTAATTATGTTCCACTGTTCTTTAGTATTAATCTTCCTTTTTGTTAAGGATAATACTCGCATTTATGATCATAGGCACACCATATAAGTCACACAATAATAATCACTATGACCATAGGAACAACTTATAATAATGCAAATATAATAGCAATTAAAAACCCTAAGTCAAACTTGGGTCAAACCTAATGACTCTATTTTACTCAAAATTTCAGAAAATATTCTAAGTGTTCTAGCCACATGAGCACTTGCAGGCGCATGAGGCCTATTTAGGTGCATGGGCACTATTCAAACGTTTCAATACTTAGGCATTTAGACCATCTTTAGATGCATGGGAACTATTTAGGCGTCTGGGTTGTACTTAGGCGTTTGGAACTGAGTGTTAGACGCATGGGCTATTGTTCAGGCACATGGGCTTTCACTTAGAATTTCTAAGGCATATTCTGGACGGTTGGGGCACTGTTTGGGTGATTGGGCCCTGTTTGGGTGTATGTGCTGACTTAGAAACTTTCTAAGGAAATTTTAGGCAGTCGGGGTACTGTTTAGGTGGTTGGGCAATCTGTTTAGCACATTTCTAACATATTATTAGTCCCAATCATTCTTCTTACATGTTCTAAGCTTAATAACACCATTCTATGTATAACTAACACATAACAACCGTAAAAGCATTATCATACACACATAGATACATACGGGTGTTCAAATAAACTTTGTAAAAATGGTTTTACATACATTTCAGCCCCAAAGAATATTTAAAACATGTGAATTACGGGGTCTAGAAACTCACCTTGTGTTAACAACACACGAACTCCTCTAAACCTGCTGGTACACAAATCCAAACACCTAGAACAAGCCAAATAGACACCAAAACATGTATAACACTTATACATCGGTTCTAAAGTTGAAATCTCAACAAACCGGAGTCAACAACACAAGAAACACTTACCAAAAACCCGAAATCTTCTTCTTCTTCTTCTTCTTGTAACCGAGAGAAAAACCCTTCTTTCTTTCTTCTTCTTTTATCGACCCAAAAGCAGATATGTAAAAGGTTATATGGGCAACCATTCCCCATATATATGAATTATTTGACTTTTTGTACTATTTTACACTTTACCCCCTCTACTTTAGCTTCTTTTCCCTTTTATGAAATACACATTTATTTCTCTTTTTTTTGGATAAAGTTTCGGGTTTTACAAGTCTACCCCCCTTAAAGAGGTTTCGTCCCCGAAACCTGGCACTCTTCGAATAGTTGTGGGTAATGTTGCCTCATTTCCTCTTCAGTCTCCCACGTAGACTCGGAACCCTTCCGGTGCTTCCACTGCACTCGTACAAGTGGAACCACTTTATTGCTTAGCCTCTTATCTTTGCAATCGATGATTGCCACTGGTTATTGTACGTAGTTGAGCCGTTCATCCACCTCGATATCCTCCAATGGTACAACCATGTCTTCATCGGCTAAGCACTTCCGCAGATGAGATACATGGAATGTACGATGAATTCCACTTAACTCATCTGGTAATTCAAGTCGACAGGCTATCTCTCCTACCCGTGTGATGATTCGGAAAGGCCCTATGTATCTCGGGCTTAGCTTACCTCGCTTCCTGAATCGGAAGATCCCTTTCCAAGGTGAGACCTTCAGCATCACTCGGTCACCAACCTTGAATTCTATTGGTCTACGCCTCTTATTAGCATACGACTTTTGTCTATCTTTCGCCGCCTTCATGAAGGCCTTAATCATTTCTAACTTCTCAGTCGTAGCCTCGATCACCTCGACACCTCCCATCTCCTTCTGGCCAATGTCTCCCCAACATACAGGCGTCCTACATCTTCTACCGTATTGCATCTCATATGGTGGCATGCCAATACTAGCATGATAACTATTATTATATGAGAATTCTTCTAACGGTAAGTGATTATGCCAACTTCCTCCTAAATTGATCACACATGCTTGGAGCATATCCTCGAACATCTGAATCATCCTCTCAGACTGACCGTCTGTCTGAGGATGATAAGTCGTGCGAATGTGTAGCCTTGTCCTCATCGCGTCATGGAATCTCTTCCAAAACTTCGGTATGAATCGGGTGTCACGATCCGACACGATAGACACTGGCACACTGTGACCTGCTACAATCTCCTTGATGAACAGATCCGCCAGTCTTTCCGATGAATACGTCTCGGCAGGAAGTGAGCACTCTTGGTTAGACGATCAACAATCAACTAGATGGCATCGTACCCCCTCGCCGTGCGGGGTAACTTCGTAATGAAGTCCATGGTGATGTGCTCCCAC
>BJCO01737340.1:0-13187 GCA_018326465.1 Flaveria floridana
AGTATGTTAGGCTTTGACATCTCAGATTTATAATTTTCTGTGATTTTAATTTTATCAGAAAATTGCGAGAAGGAAAATCTTTTTGGTGTCCCAATTAATTCGATGCTTGTGTACAATCACTTTCCATAGCATTGAAATGGTTTCTTAAATTTATTGTTTTTGCCTATCAGCTTAACTGCCCTCTCCCCCTTTTTTTTCCATAAATTCTCCCCCTAAAATATTAAAATAGAAAATCTAATTTTGATTTTAATGTTTTCAGATGCGAGAAAATAAAAAATAAAAGAAAATAAAATAGATTTTTTTTTGAAAAAGACTAAAGACACTATGTCGGACTACTAACTTGATTCTACAGGAATCATATCTTCTTTCTTTTTGACGCTTAGATAATAAAATCTTGGTTTGTCAAACGGTTTTGTATGGAGGTCATCACGCTAAAAATACGTGTTAACTTTAATCACATCGATTAAGCGTTTTTCAAAACAGTCACGTATGAACTGATACTTTATGCCGATGTGTTTAGTTTTAGGATGTTGTACCAGATTTTTAGTGACAGCTATGATAGCAGAATTATTAACAAAAATAGGAGTGTCACTAAATTGCAAACCATAGTCCCGCATTTGCTGTTGAATCCTAATGATTTGAGAGCAGCAGCTTGCAGAAGTAACATGTTCGGCCTCACATGTTGCAGAGCAACCAAAGTCTGCTTCTTGTTTTGCCATGTGACTAATCGCCTTCCAAAGAACTAACACCCCGCAGATGTTGAATTATAGTTCATCTTACGGCCTCCATAATTCAAGTTACTTTATATGCAGTAAGTCCAAAGTCATCAACATGAGGATTCCATAACCCTAGTGTTGGTGTACCCTTCAGATAACGAAAAATCCGTTTCACCCCAATAAGGTGATTTACCTTTGGTTTTGACTGATATCTTGAGCAAAGACACGTGGCGTACATGATATCAGTACGAGAGCCATGAGATACATAAGAGATCTGATCATCCCACGATACATGGTGACATCCACCAAATCCCCATTTTCATCAGTCGTGGTTTGTGGCAAGAGGGGTACCGGCGACAATGACATTCTCCATGTCAAACTGACCTAGAATGTCTCCAGCGTACTTAGTCTGATGTAGAAAGATGACGGTAGGTGTCTGATCCACCTGTAATCCTAGAAAGAACTTCATTTCTCCTATTGAACTCATTTTAAATCCAGATTTCATCACTGCATAAAACTCTTTACATAATTCTTTGTTTTTGGATCCAAAGATTATGTAGTCCAAGTATATCTGAACTAGTAGTAAATCACCATCCTTTTCTTTTATAAATAACGTGCAGTCAATTACTCCCCTTCGAAAACCAAGTTTTAATAAATGTGTGGAGAGCTTCTCATACCAGGCTCGTGGGGCTTGGTGTAAGCCATACAAAGCTTTGTCTAATTTATATACCTTATCCCGATGATAAGGATCTTCAAAACCCTCTAGTTGACTGACGTATACTATTTCACGGATGTCACCATGAACAAAAGCACTTTTCATATCCTATTGGTAGACCTTGATTTTCATGTAGGATGCATAAGCTAGGAAGATTTTGATTGCTTCCACCCTAGCCACTGGTGCAAAAACTTCATTGTAGTCCACACCTTCGACTTGTCTGAATCCTTTAACCACTAATCGTGCTTTGTTTCGGATGATAACACCTTAGTCATATATCTTGCAGTGAAGAACCCATTTTGTTCCAATAACCTTGGCACCCTTCGGCCTTTCCACTGGTGTCCAAATGCCTAGCTTCTTAAATTGTAGCAGTTCTTCTTGCATCGCATTAACCCAAGCCTCATCTTTCAAGGCTTCCCTGACATACTTGGGCTTAACTTGAGAAACAAAACATTTTTATTCCCCATCATGCACATATCTGTTTTCCATCACAGCTGCGTAGTCAACATTGTACAGTTGATTTCTTGTCTTTACCCCGAGAGAAGATCCCCGACGATGTTTTCCTAGGGATGATTTATAGTAATCCTGGTCACAGGTGTTGTGGGACCAACCACTTCATTTTCCAGGTTTGTGACCACTGGTTAATCATCTGTTACTGTTTGTTGTCTTGCATTAGAGGATTCAACCGAATCATTTTCAACTACGGTTGTACTATCACTTGGGATGTCGTGCTCCACATTTACAGCTTCCTCATCGTCTGAGGAGTGATCACTTACCTCTAGATCTGTCCCTGAGGACCCAGAAGTACCATTAACTAGAGCTGTATTGCTGGAGTTCAGATTTAGAGTGTTCAGAACATCATACATCATTTGAGCAGCGATCTCATCGTCAGAATATTCAGGCGGAAGATTGAATGATTTGAAGAATCCATCATAATCAAGAATGATGATGGACCTTTCCCAGCAAGAGGGATGGTGTATCGTTGAACGTCTACATTGCACCACACTTCAACTTGACCTGTCGAGTTGTTGTAAACCCGTTTATCGGGATTATTGTATCCAAGAAAAATGCCTTTATCTGCCTTTTCAATAAACTTTCCAGTCTGAGGTTTCTTTAGCAACGTGCAAGGAGCACCAAACGGTTTGAGATACTCCAGATTTGCTTTACATTTCTGAAGCAACTCATAGCAGGTTTTTCCATGACGCTTGACTACCAAAATTCTATTGAGAGTGTAGCACGCATTTGCAACCGTTTCATTCTAGAATTGAACAGGCAGTTTCGAATCTGCTAACATAGTCCTCGTTATTTTAATCAAGCTTTGATTTTTGCTTCATCAACTCCGCTCATCTGTGGAGTATAAGCAGGAGAGAATTGATGTACAATCCCTTTCTCTCTGCAAAATGCATCCAACCATTGATTCTTGAATTTTGTGCCATTGTCTGAACAAATTTTCCTCACTTTCAACTTGTACAGAGACTCCAGTGTAGTGACTAATACCTTGAATGATTAAAATGTCTATGATTTTGATTGAAGAAACATGACCCATGAAAATCTTGAATAATCATCTATGACCACAAAACAGTACCAGTCTCTAGCTATGCTTTTAGTACTTACAGGACCAAACAGGTCCATGTACAAGAGCTCTAGAGGCATCTCAATTGAATGAACTTTCATTGATTTGTGAGATTTCTTGGCCTGTTTCCCTTTCTTGCATGATATACAGAAATCTGGAAGCTGAAATTTTTTAACTATAACCCCTTCAACTAGATTATTTTGAACCATGTGATTCATCTCCCGTGAATTGATATGTCCTACTCTCCTGTGCCAAGAGATGGATTCTTTCTCTGTAGCTTTTGACAAGAAACACGGTGCAGCTGACTACGTTATAGAAGCTCTTGACATGTCCCAGACATATAGATAATTATATCTTGAAGCTGACATTAGGATTTGCTTTTCAGGGATAACATATTCCTTCTTCAGAATGTAGCATTTCTTATCATCGAACATCACTTTAAAACCCTTATCGCAGATTTGAGAAATGGAAAGTAAATTTTTGTCCAGTTGTTGAACATAATTCACTTTATTAAACTTTACCTTCCCATTTCCTACTTCACCTTGAGCTGTGATGTAGCCTCCTTTATTTCCAGCAAAAGATACATGTCCCCTTTTGATTTGCTTGACATTGAAAAGGAGAGAAATATTCCTGATCATGTGCCTGGATTCCCCACTATCAATAATCCAGGTGTTAGTGATAGCGCTATAGCGGACAACCTGCACAAAAACAAAAATGATTTGTTTAGGTGTGGGACCCAAGCCTTTAAAGGCTTGGGTTTCCTAGAGGCATCATACATAACAAACTCTACCCATAGTCCTTTTGAAGTTGGAGAGACAACATGCTTCATATTATCCTCACTCTCAGACACAACTGCCGATTTGGCTTTCCACAGATCAGTTTTGTATTAGGACTGTTTGTGATAAATAAACGATTGGTTTATTGTTTCAACCCGTGGTTTGCTTTCATCAACTTGTTTTACCTCATTCTTCATAGCTTTTCTAGTGGCTTGTCTGTGTTGCCTATCGTGTTTTGAAGGGGTATTTGATCTTGATTTAGTAAACCTTGATTTATTATCTTGAAAAAGTTCAACCTTTCATCTTGGTGTCAGATAGTGGGGACAATTTGGAGATATATGTCCTCGTTCTCCACATCTAAAATAGGATCTCCATTCTATAGGACTGGGCGATCTTTTGTGTGGTGGGGAGTATGGTCTTAGATTGGTCTCATTTTTCTCAGCCTCAGGTTTCTCACCTTCTTTGACAAACTTACTTTGTCTGACATTTTGATTAGAATTGCCTTTCTTTTTGTTGAGATTTTGATGATAAATAGTTTTAGACTGAATTGATTCTGAAATTTTAGATTTTGAAACAAAAACTTTTGTACCTAACCAAAGAGTAGCATTGTCATCCTCCTCAACCCAATCTTCAATTTGAATCTCATCTTTTGTGCCAGATGTAGTTGCTTTCTTGTTAGTTACTGGTGGCACATGTTTAACTGTGGTATCTGGATCACTGACTAGAGGTGTTGTCACCACATGATCCTTTATTCGGTTATTATTTATGGGTCGACATGTTATGTTTAAAAGGATCGCATGTGGCGGTGGCATAACCTGATAACCAATCCCTTCCCCTCATTTCTTTCTTTAACCAAATTCTTAACAATGTGAGAGGAACTAGCAAGACTATGAAGTTTCTGATTTAAAGACTCAATTTCAACTTAAAGAATTGCCTTTTCTTTTTTCGTTTCCTCTATTGTTGTTAGATAGAATTTAATATCATTTGTTTGATTAAAGGCAACAACCTCAGTTTCCTTAAGTTGCTTTCCTAACAATTCAATCTTTTCTTTAATACTGCTCTTATTTTGTTTTAACACCCTATTAGCTTCAGTGCATAATTTTAAATCATTTACTAAACTATCATTATTATCTAACAGTCTAGCAAATTTTAAATCTATGCTATTACGAAATTTATCACATTCTACACAGGCATGTTTATCAAAAAGTTCGTCTTTAGATTTCACCTGTGATGAGCCAGTGGTGTCAACCATGAAAGCAACCTGAGTTTCCTCGTTAGTTTGAGATTCTATTTGCAGCCAATTGATCTTCAATCAAGTGATCAACTGCATCTATAGCTTCCTTGGTGTCTGAATTGGCATTATCAGCTAAGTTATCTCATTCACTTGCTGAATCATCGTTAAAATCTTCCACCAACACCACAATAGCTTAACCACCAGAGATAAACTGAAATGTCCAGTCCAGTCCATCATTTCCTTGAGCAACTATAGGTTTGGAATCTTGGCTGGATGAAGTCACGTTCTTTTCTTTGTCCTGACGGTTGTTTGATAGGAAAAGGTTACCGTTTCCAGTCTTCTTTGATTTCACGCACTCTTGTTTGAAGTGTCCCTTTTCACCGCAGTTAAAGCATGTGACTTTTGTTTTATCAAAACCAAAGGTTGCGTCTTTAGTAGCAATCAGGTTTTGACCAGTCTTTTTCACGAACTTCTTAGCTCTTCTGACTACACTAGGCAGAGCCCACATTATGTCCATTCTTTCCAATTCAGCCTCATCAACCTGTTCATAGTCTTTATCAGCAAGATGACAATTTCCAATTTTTCCAGCAACTAAACCATCATAAGAGTGCACAACAACAGGAAGAAGATCCATGTGTTTCTTGACTACTTCAATAATAACATTTCCTAGATTCTCAGTCTTTAGCTTTGTTGTATTTGCTTCTAGGATATTGTACTGAGCACCCGATGATCTGTCTCAAATTAGAAACAAAGGGATCTCATTTGTCCGGCAATCCATCAGCAAAGCTTGCAAGTTTATCTTCCATTGATGTAGTTACCCCATGAGTGTGCAACGTACTCATCAGATGATAAAATCTGTCTATAATGTCATCCAAGCATTCATTTCCAATGGATGAGAAGTTATCAAATTCCTTCTTGAGGGATTTGGCCTTCAGTGCCTTTAACGTGGCATTACCATCGTATCGTTTTTCCAAAGCAGACCACAGCTTCTTGGACTGTTTATGTTCTGAAAATTGATGGAAAAGTTCTTTAGGAATCGACTGTGTCAGTAAGGCATAAGCTTTCTTCTCGGCGTTGTGAGCAACCCTTTGAACTAAATTCATCCCACTCAAGGTCAGCTTAACACCATTAGCTTCAACTGGTGTAGAGTAACCAGTTTCAATAGCAATCCACAAGTTTGGGTCTACACCATTAAGATAAATCTCAAACCGTTGTTTCCATTATGGGTATTCATCCAAAGACAATAGTTTTGGAGGTTTGTTGTGATTTCCAACTTTTTTTTCCAGTAGTTTTGGAGGTTTGTTGTGATCGTCCATTTTATCAAAACTTGAGAAACCTTATGCGACTGAATCAATCGTGCGATTGAGAATGCGAATGAGTTCAATTGTATGAATGGAGAGTGTGAATGGATTCAATTGTACAATTCAAGTCAATCGTGCGATTGTGTAAACGACTGAGTCAATCGTGCGATTGAATTGTGCGATTGGGATTCAGTCGTGTGATTGAGCCAATCGTGCGAACTGAGACTGCTGAATTTGAAAAATTTGAGATTTTGAACACGTTTAGACTCAAAACGATTTTGCACAAACCCTAAACTGTTGTAAGTCGAAAAGTTCAAAACTTTTGAATCATGCACACCTCAAAAACTCGTTTTGTATCAAAAACAAGGATTTTTGAATAAAAACGTTAACTTTAACCAAAACGTCGATCGAATCCACGAAGAATCAAGAGCCAAAGCTCTGATACCACTTGTTAGGACCATGTACGTACGGAGTACTAACAGATTCAATGTGTAACCTAACAAATACTGCATCATCCTATTTGATTGGCGATCCAATCAGTGAGAACAAAAAACCCGAATCAATTTAACAATAGAACAACGTTAATAATGATTAGAAAACAATCCAGGATGAACTATGAACTTGGATGGATGAGATATAACTCTCTGGACGGCTAGGGTATGAAAGAATTCGATGTGTTATGTTTTTCATGAATTATGTGGTATTTATAGGTTTCTGTATAAATTCGTATGACTGAGCCATTAGCATGGTTCAGTCGTGCGACTGAGTCATACGATTTGTTCATGTTCATGATTGAACCATACACTTGGTCCAATCGTTCGACTGAGCCAGTCTCATGACTCAGTCGTGCGACTGACCCAATCACCTGGTTCAGTCGTGCGACTGGTCCATTAGCATGAATAACCATAAGACTAAGTCAAACACATTCCTGAATCATTATTAACTTAGAACTGTGACTGACTATTACAAACCCATATATAATATTCATTCAAGCATGTAATTATAAATGATATAAGAATAAAATACATTCAAAGCTGTAAGGGAGGATGAGGCCATCTATAGTGACTGAAGTAATCAAAGCTGTAAGGGAGGATGAGAAAAAAAAGAAGAGAAGGACCACCGGAAGGGAGGAAAGGGAATGTTTAGAGACCGAGACGTTATCTCGAGTGATGATGATGATGATGAGGAGGAAGTAGTGCAGGAAACTGCACGAGGCTATAACTATGGGGCATTTTAAAGATGCAAGCCCCCGAACTTTGATGGAAATGACAATGCTGCTGCTGCTCACTGCTGGGTGAGAGAGATGGAAGCTGTACTGGAGATTAGTGAGTACAGGGAGGATCAGAAGGTGAAGTTTTCCACTCACTCTTTTGTTGACTCAGCTTTGTACTGGTGGGACAATATTGTCCAAGTCGAGGGTAGCAAGGCCATCGGAAAGATGAGGTGGCCAGAGTTGAAAAAGCTGATAATCGAGGAATTATGTCTTCACTAGGAACTCGATAGAATAGAGAGGGAGTTCCAACAGCTGGAGGCAGGCTCCATGACACACCAGCAATACACCACCAAGTTTAATAAGATGGCAAGGTTGGTGTCAGATCAGGTAATGCCGGTGTCAAGGAAGATCAAGAAGTACATTCAGCATCTGACATTCACAGGCATTTGATCGCTGCCCGACCGGGTACCTTTTGATCAGTGGTAGACCTGGCGGGTAGGTTGTATGATGAGAGGGAGGTGGCAGTAATCAAGGTGAAGAAAACAGGTGGTGGTGATAGGAACTGGAATGGGAAAATGTCTGGACGTGGCGGTTTCACTCCAAACAACAAGAGGATGAAGATGGCTGACCGTAGGGTGCGGTCTTCAAGCTCGGGGATAAAGAAGTGTGGTAAATGTGGGAGAGAGCACGCTGGTGAGTGCAGGCTGGGATTAAATGTTTTTTCAAGTGCGGGAAGCCTTGCCACAATGCTAAGGATTGTAGGGTGGCGAGGTGCTACAACTGTGGTGAAGTTGGCCACCTGAGTCGGGAGTGTAAGAAGCCAAGGGCCGAGAGTTTTGTAGCGAAGAAGGGGACGAATGATGGAGGACAGAGGGCAACTGCTAGAGCATTCATGATGACGCGGGAGGAGGCCAGGGTAGACCCCGATGTCATGTCAGTTATGTTTCTAGTAAACCAAATTCATGTCTCTGTACTATTTGATTCTGGAGCTAGTAGGAGTTTTATTTCTACTGCTTTCTGTGATAAGTTATCTGTTAGTGGTAGAAGTATTAGTGATCCATTCGATGTAGAAATTGCTATTGGTAAGTGAAATAGAATTACTGATATTATAGAGGACTGTGTCATAGAACTAGAAGGTCATTGGTTTTCTTCTAAATTACATGTGATGCCCCTAGGCGGATTTGATGTAGTACTAGGGATGGACTGGTTAGCAACCTTTGAGGCAAACATGGTGTGTCGCAAGAAGATAATTCGACTAATTGCGCCCGATAGGAGTTCTGTGACGGTTTACGGTGATCGCGTCACTACAGTTCCAAAGGTGATTTCGATGGCGGTGGCAGTAAAGTGCATGAGACGTGGATGTAGTGCCTATCTGGCCTACGTGAAAGATGTGGAAGCTCAGTACCACAACTGTCTGATGTACTAGTGGTGTGCGATTTCCCAGACGTGTTCCCAGAAGACTTACCACGTGTGCCACTGGATTGCAAGATTGAGTTTCAGATTTATCTGATACCTGGTGCTCAACCCGTTGCCAAAGCAACGTATCGATTAGCCCCGACCGAGATGAACGAACTCATGGTTCAACTGCAGGAATTGATGGATAAAGGGTTCATTCAATCGAGTTTCCCTCCATAAGGTGCTCTGGTCGTATTTGTGAAGAAGAAAGATGGTAGTATGCAGATGTGCATCGATTATCGAGAGCTGAACAAGTTGATGGTAAAGAATCGGTATCCGTTACCGTGGATTGACGACTTGTTTGACCAGCTTCAAGGCGTCAGTTGGTTCTCGAGGATAGATCTTCGATCAGGTTACCATCAGTTGAAGGTGAAGGAGTGGGACATTTCTAAGACAGCTTTTCGCACGCGTTATGGACATTACAAATTTCTTGTTATGTCTTTCGGTTTGACTAACGCACTAGCTGGCTTTATGGATTTAATGAATCGAGTGTGTCGGCCAATGTTAGATAAATCAGTGATCGTGTTTATTGATGATATCCTAATTTATTCAAAGAGCGAAAAAGAACATGCCGGTCATATTCGGGAAGTGTTGGACATACTTAGAAGAGAGAAGTTGTATGCTGAATTCTCTAAGTGTGCTTTCTGGTTGCGCGAAGTCAAATTTCTGGGTCACATGGTGAATGCTGAAGGAATTATTGTGGACCCGGCAAAGGTTGAGGGCGTGATGCAATGGAAGTCTCCAAGGACGCCATCCAAGATCCGTAGTTTCTTGGGTTTGGCGGGTTATTACAGGAGGTTCATCCCGGACTTTTCCAAAGTAGCCTCACCTTTGACTAAATTGACTCGTAAGGATGTGAAGTTTGTGTGGGGTTAGGAACAGGAGTATGCTTCTGAGGAATTAAAGACGAGTTTAACTGAAGCTCCTATCTTGACATTACCCTAAGGGAGTGAAGAGTGGTATATTCGGATGCTTCTTATTCGGGACTAGGTTGTGTGTTGATGCAACGTGGAAGGGTAATAGCATACGCATCCCGGCAGTTGAAAACCCACGAGGTCAACTACCCTACCCATGATTTGGAGTTAGCAGTTGTGGTCTTCGCATTTAAAAATTTGGAGGCATTACCTGTACGGGACGAAGTGCACAATCTTCACGGATCACAAGAGCTTAAAGTATTTTCTTTGAGCAAAAGGATCTCAACATCAGACGGAGGAGGTGGTTAGAGCTCATCAAGGATTATGACTGCGAGATCCATTACCATCCGGGTAAGGCCAACGTTGTGGCCGATGCCCTTAGCCGAAAGGAGAGACCCGAGCCGATTCGGGTGAAGGCTTATCAACTGGTTATGACCGACGATGTGATGACACAAGTGAAAGAATTTCAAGAAGAGGTGTTGAAAGAAGATCGCCTTAACTCTGAAAAGATGAGAGGTCTAGTCCCAGAACTTGGAGGAAATACCCACGGAGTTAGAACCTGCTTCGGGCGGATGTGGACTCCCCGATACGGAGATCTAAGGGGAAGAATTATGGATGAGGCTCATAAAAATCGATACTCGATTCACCCCGGTACCACGAATAAGTATCAAGACATGAAGAAGGACTACTTGTGGCCGGGTATGAAATGAGACGTTGCAGAGTATGTGAGTAAGTGCCTTACATGTTGATCCAACCATACGGCACATCAACATGGACTTCATCACGAAGTTACCCCGCACATCGACGGGGTACGATATCATATGGGTGATAGTTGATCGTCTGACCAAGAGTCCTCACTTCCTACAGATCCACAAGACGTATTCATTCGAAATATTGGCGGATCTATTCATCAAGGAGATTGTAGCAAGTCATGGTGTGCCGGTGTCTATCGTGTCAGATCGTGACACCCAATTCACATCAAAGTTTGGGAAGAGATTTCATGATGCAATGGGGATGAGGCTGCACATTAGCATGGCTTATCATTCTCAGACAGATGGTCAGTCGTAGAGGACGATCCACATAGTTAAGGATGCCCGTATGTTAGGGTGACATCAGGCAGAAAGAGTTGGGAAGCCTTGAGGTGATCGAGGCTACAACTGAAAATTTAGAAAAGATCAAGGCTTTCATGAAAGCAGCGAAGGATAGACAAAAGTCGTACGTCAACAAGAGGCATAGATTGATCGAATTCAAGGTGGGAGACCGAGTTATGTTGAAGGTCTATCCTTGGAAGGGGATCATCCGGTTCTAAAAGCGAGGTAAGATGAGCCCGAGGTACATAAGACCTTTCCGAATCATCGCACGAGTAGGAGAGGTGCCTATCGGTTAGAATTACCAGATGAGTTAAGTGGAATTCATCCGACATTTCATGTATCCCATCTGAGAAAGTGCTTGGCTGATGAAGATATGATTGTACCACTGGATGATATTGAAGTGGATGAACGACTCAGTTATATAGAGCAACCAGTGGCAATCATCAATCGAAAAGAAAAGAGGCTATGGAATAAAGTGGTTCCAATGGTGCGGCTGCAGTGGAAACATCGAAAGGGTTCTGAGTCTACGTGGGAGACTTAAGAAGAGATAAGACAGCATTACCCATGGTTATTCGAAGAGTGACGGGTTTCCGGGATGAAACCTCTTTAATGGAGGGTGGACTTGTAACACCCGGAAATTTTTTCAGTTAAAAAGAAAAGAACAGGAAAGAAATAAGAAAAGAAAACAAAAGTAATTAGAAAGAAAAGGAAAGCATCATACGTGGAGGGGTTAAAGTGTAAAAAGGACAAACCCCATTTTTTTATTATTACTTTTGAGTATGGCCGCCCATAACATCCTCTAACTTCTGCTTTTGTCGACCAAATTAGAAGAAGAAGAAGAAAATTGAGTTTCTCCGGTTCTAAGAGAGAAAGAGGTTGTTCTTCACCAAGGTAAGCATATGTTGCATAATTGGCTGGGTTTTAGTTGTGTTTTTGACTAAGGAACCAAGAGTATATGTTCTTATGTGTTTATATGTATTCGGGTTATGTGTTCTAGGTGTTTTAAGTGTTTGAACACTCTAAAAAGCCTGAATTCGAATGAGTTGTTTCAAGGCTGCAAAAGGTGATTTTCTAGATCCCGGTTTTCATATGTTTTTAAAAGTTTTTGGGGCTGAAAATAATGTATGTAAAAGATTTTTAAAACTATTGCATGTATAACCGTGTGTATTTATTCTTGTATGTTGGTGTTTTATGGTTGTGTATGCTATGTTGAGGCTTAGAATGGTACTAAGAAGCTTAGAACAGGTTGAATTGAAGTTTAGGACTGAAAAATATGTTAGAAACATGTATATAGGTGTTCATATGCTCAAACAGGGCCCATGGGGCTAAGAAATTGCCTTAGAATGTTTTTAAGTAAGGTCATGCACCCAAACAGGTCACATGTGTCTAGAAAATAGACTTAGAAAGTCTAACTCAGGTTGATGCGTCCAAACAGTAGCCCATGCGCCTAGAAAATGCCTTCAAAATACTAAGTGCATGCTCATGCACCTGAACAGTAGTTCATGCACCTAGGTTTTTGGCAAAACGCCTAAGTATAGGGGTGACAAGCCCAAATAGTGTTCATGTGCCCAAAGTGGCTCATGCGCCTAAGTGTTGAAACGCCTAAGTGAGACTCATCCTCCTGCATAGTGGAGAAACACCCAAAGAGTGCTCATGCGCCCAAATAGTGTTTGAATCCAAGGATCTCAATTCAGGAATTATCAGTATTAAAATAAATCAATTCAATGATCGTGAAATTATCATTAATTGACGTTTAATTGTATTAATGTGACACCCCGTAATTTCAGATTAAGATTATTCAAACCGTTGTCGTTAACATTGACCCGTACTTGCTAATACTCGAAACGTATACAAACACCGCCACTGACATCGTTAAACAAATTATGATGAAATACTAACGCGGGTGTTTGTAGAGAATTCACATAAACGGGATTACCAAAGGAATCCTCTTAATTAACAAAGCTCGTCCAATCACATCGTTATCAACCGGAACGAATTCGGGAACACGGGACCTAAGTACAGGGACCAAACCTGACAATTGCCAAACTAGGGATGGGTATAAATACCCATCCACCAGCCAAACACTCCACATTCTGCTCTCTCTTTCTCTCCTACACTCTCTTCTCCTCCGTGTCTTCATCTTAGCACCAAAACCACCCCGATTGAGCCCGTTTTCGCCGGCTAAACCACACAACAGCT
>BJCO01737345.1:0-14289 GCA_018326465.1 Flaveria floridana
CCAACAGCTAAAACACCCAATCCAACAACAACAACAACTCATAATTAACTGAAAAATGAAAGGGAAACAGCATTTGTACCCTTGAAATCGCAATTGATCTTCGGGGACGTTGTCGATGAGATTGACTTGATCGTAAAGGGAAAAACCTCGTCGGAGTGAGGGCAATCGCTGTGGGATTGATGGTGATTCTTTTCTTAAGGCTCTCATGAGCGTCGGTAGCGTCGCCACCGCCTTCTGTCGCACCGCCATTGTTTGTGATGGTGAATTTGGGGATTTTGACCTCCGGCGACGGTGGATTTTACGATTCAGTCATGAGTTGTCGTGTTTTTATGTTTTGGTCTTGCACTTTAAACTAACTGCAAATTACATCCTCTTGGTTTTTATTTTTTAGCGAAAAAAGATTAATGAGCTGTTTGTCAGGGGTTGTTTGTTTTCGTCTGATCCGGCTAACCCGGCTGACTAGCTGATTCGGTCAGCCGTGTTTGATGTTGTTCAAATCGCGTCTGACCGGGTTAAAGTTGGCTGACCCAGACATATATTTGAAAACCGCTGACCAAGACCACAAACCCACCCATCGGCGCTCCACCCCTCCGCGCGACCCCCTCCTGTCATCGCTCTCACTTCGCGCACTGCCCTCCCTCCGGCGCCTTACCTCCGACGACCTCCCTCCGCCCTACTGATCAGACCCGGAGTAGTGGTGGTGTTGGTTGTTAGATGGTGGTGGGGGGTGGCGTACGATGGTGCCCTCCCTCCGCCCTACTGATCAGACCAAACTGTTGTTGCTGCTGGTGGTTGTGAGTTTGGTGTTGTTGCAGTAACAGAGGTGGTGGTTGTGGTGAGTTTGGGGATTTGAAGAAAGTTCAAGAATGGAATTGGGGATTTGAAAATGCGATTTGGGGATTTTATCATTCAGTCAGATACTGAATCAAACAACTAAATTTCAGTCAGATGCAAAATCAGTCAGAACTTTTAACTGGATCAGCTTCTGACTCAGTCAGATCTTACTGAATCAGCGGTAATCAAACAGCCCCTTAACCTTTTAATTGTTATTAAGAGGTTGTCTCTTAGTATTAATGGTTAGATGGTTATAAATTAGTAACAAGTAAACTTTTAATGATTATTAATAGGCTAACAAACAACCCTTAATTTCTTTTTCAGCACGGGCTGGAGGAACCGATTGGGCTGAGAACCGGTCTGATTGAATGTAAATAAAACATTTTCGTTTGAACAACCTGGTTACCAGTCGGACTGGTGAACCGGTTGAACATGATAGGGTTGTCGGACCGGATTTCAATTATTTTTTTCTTTTCAAATCTCTTTTTTTACTAATTTAGTAATTTATGATACAAATTTAAGTTATTTAAATTTAAGTGTTTATATAGTGTTAAAATTGTACATGGACTCTAAAACATATAGTATATTTTGTTTTTTATATTAATATTTTTTATATATAAGACGTCATCCGGTCCTTAGAACCGGTTCGACCGATCCGACTAGTTCGACCACACTAATGTGACCGGTTTGTTGTCCGGTCTGGTTTTGAAAACACTAATTTATTGAGTTTAAACCAAAACTTGTGGAAATAAAAAAAAATAACATGGATGTGATGAGAAAATCTATAACATAAAATATTAGAGGACAGTTATCAAGTTACGTGACAGGTTATTAGATTGGTTATAGAAGTTTCACATTGTAGGACGACTACAATATTTCTCGATGCCCACTAATCAGTAATCACCTAAACATGTTTATTTGCGTCTAAGCTAAAAGTATTAATATATTATATAATCTTAAAACATAATAAATAGTATTTTGAATTTGTTAAAAGTATTAATATATTATATAATCTTAAAACATAATAAATAGTATTTTGAATTTGTTAAGAAGTTAGAAATTTGAAATTGTAGTACTATTAAAAGTGTTATTGGATATTTAATATTTCAATTTGTTTTCTGAGACGAGTTCAAGATTAGGTTTTAGATAATGGCGTCATAATACATAGTTTATAATAAAATAAGATCACAAACGTGTATACTCGTGACCCCGATAGGTAGCGAGTTAGTAACGATACACCTAACATGGTATGAGACCAAGTTTTCTAACTGGATACGAGATGGGGATTACAAATATCTAAACATCATCCCTAATGAGATAAAGATCAGTGCTCATGAGACGTAAGATGTAATTAAACTACTATGTTTTGATCTCAGAAGTTAAATCATCAATAAATTTAGACATACATAACACATACTTTCTATATCATCAAGCATATGACTACAAGAATAACACGTAGAGTGATTTCAAACCCAAACGAATAGTAATAAACAATACCCTAATCTTATACATCAATATTCTATACATCTAAATCTTGCTTCTCATACAATCTAACAAAATATCAAGAATTTTACAAATAAAAAAAATCACACATGATTTGATTTTCTAAAAGAAATTATTCATACGTGACGCGGACATATCCTTTTAGTTCGTTAGGAAAACAAGGGTATCGACTCCATAAGTTGCAATGATGTTTGAACATATCCGCCATCTTGTTCTTTGTCGATGACTGTCCACACATATGCATCAAGATCACTAGTTTCTTGACCACCCCATAGATCAACATATCTTCTAAAACCTTGTTTGTTGGATCATGAATATTACATATCAACAAAAAGATTTGTATGCAAATCTTTGAAGCTATCTCCGATACATTGAACAATTTGCTTGATACCGCGCCAATCCCTAGACCATGTTCAATGAATGCCTCTCTCCCATTTGCTCTTTCACACATTAATTTGATTGCGAGTAAAATTTTCTCACACGTTGATCTGTTGGAGTCGGGTAGGAGCTCGATTAGGGTACACATTGCCCCTGCCTCTATGGCTTTTGATCGACTTTCCTTTGATGAATCCAAAATCTTTAGCAATACTTGCAAAGTAGATGAACTCACTTTACTTGAAATCTCATCGGATGCAAGTTCCAAAATAGATTTGAACATACCAACTCCTTGATCATTTAGAACAACATTCCAATTGAAATCCGAGTTTGCTAGCTTTTTAAGTATCAACATCGCGTAAACCCTAGCTTCTTTACTTCCTCTTTGAAGAACAATGACCATTGACTTTATGAATTCGGGCTTCAAAAGCAATTCAATCACCTTCCCATCGTTTTCTCGCGATATAGGAAGATGTTGAAGAACCCCCAAAGCCTCCTCACACGCTCTAAACGCCATGAAATCCGCGCTATCGGCTAATATTTGGATGACTAATTGAAAAACCACCTCTAGTCCTCCTAGTAACATGAAATCAAGCTTCATCTCATCTCCATCTTCAACAATTTCTTTAAGTTTTTTCAAAGAACTTACCTTGAATGGATTCAAGTTTAGGCTTTTGAGTAATGACACCATTTCATCGCGCTTTAACGAAGATGATGGTGAACATGAAGAAGATGAAGATGGAGATTGACCATTTTTCCATGCAAGAATGAGCCTCTTGAGGGTGTGGTTAGGTGTAACATCAAAATTTTCGACTCTTTGCATTGTCGCGGGGCACATCATCTTCTTGTATCTAAAGAACCATTTCTCGATGCTTCTACGCTCATATGTGACCCCAGTTGAGATGATAACCGGATCTTTCATGATCTCCATGGATATGGGACACCTAAAATCTTGAGGAAACTCCATTTCTGAATCATGGTTTGACCTCTCCATTGGTAAAGAGTTTTAAAGCAAGATCAACAAAGAATTTATTGCTAGATATGTATATATGAATGTATGTTCATATGTATATGTATACATAGATACATACACATATATATGTATATGTGTACACGCAAATGGGAGGGATTGAAAAGTATAAAAGCAAGAAAAGTCAAAGTCAAATGATGTTTTTTAATTAACTAAAGGATCACATGCAAATTGTCACGGTGGAGAAAGAAGCAACATGGTTATGGTTGACATTTGCAATTAAGGGTTGATTTTTATTTATTAGTTATATAATTATATATAATATGAGAATAGATAATATCATTGCAGCCATGTTACTAATTACAATTGTTTGAATTTCATAAATCTTTAAAGTTTATAGGTTGCTATTAATAGTAATGAGAAGATCTATGATCCATATATATATATATAGTGGTAATTCATAATCAACTAGAAATTATTAATTCTGCCTTAAGAATAAATTGTTTCAAAATAGGTATATAGATGTTTAATACGTGATTAAATTCATACAAAAGACCTTTTGAAGGTGAACGACAAGGTGAGTGGTAGTGAGGGAGAGTGATGAGTGTTGTAGAAGAGGTTTTGTTGAAGGTGGTACATAAATTTTCTGTTTCTTCCGTGTGTTAGTATCGACATGTTCATAAGCTATGGGGGTGATATGGCCAGTAAAAGGCGTGGGACGGGCTACAAAAACACCATACACTTAAGTTGCAGTTAAGGTAAACTATCAGTCTATCAGACTAATATTCTATTTTATGAGTTTTAATTGTTTGCTAAAAGTCTATAATGTATTACTTTTTCAGAGCAATATTTACAACCATGTTGTGGTAAGAAGTCGTTAACTCATTTTATATGTCATAGCTTGCTTTTATCATGTGTCATAGCTTGCTTTTATCATGTGTCATAGTTTGCTTTTATCCTAACGAATCGTCACAAAGCACATGAATACTAATCTAAGTATATATATATATACATAAAAGAAAGAAAATAACTTAGGTGGGCGAAATCTTTTTGTTCTTTTTTTTAATATCTTGTATTGTTTGGTATACGATATAAATGTATGTCTCACCGATAAGTTATGTGGTTTGAATAGATCAAACTTGTTAATTGATGATATGGGCTTTGTGTCGGTAACATGTGAGTTGATATAAAGAATTGAGAAAAGCATAGGGAGGCATTTATTTGTCGACAAAAGGAAGGTGGTGTGTTTGTATAACTTGGTCGATCATGGTTGACTTTTATATATTGACTAACTTAGGATATAAATATCAAAAAATAAATAAAGATATAAACAAACGATATATTCATTGAAAAGCATATATATGCTTACGTATTTGTGTATATATATAAATAGATGTAATTATATAAATACATTTATTCAACGCCATGTGGTGCTTAGTAATTGTGGTGATCATATAAAACTATATAAGATTTTATTATACATATAATAGAAAACTTTTATCATAAGTTAAATTAAACTAAAGAATTTCAGTTTATCGAAGAGAAAAATCATAACCTATGTTAATGAGCCAAGTCAACCTCATCCGTTTGAAACGAATAGGTTAAAACTATGTATCGTTTCTTACGAAACTAAATAGGTTAAAACTACACGGTGTGCAAAAAATGGAAATAAACGAACCGGAAACCAAAATAACTGACGCAATCAAATCGAAAAACTAAACCTAAATAAAAAGCGACGGTTTTGATTGATGTTATAAAGAAACATATTTTTTCGGTTTGGTTTTGATTTTGCTTGTAACAAGAAGCGAAAAAATGAATCGAAACCATATGTCCAAACTTTTAATTTAGGGTGTATTTATACAATGGAGATGGATCAAATGAAAATCATGTTTAGAATTGAAAATCGTAAAAACCACCAATACCCAATCATATCATTCATAAATGATTTAAGTTTTTAATTGTTTAAAATATATTTGAGTAAATTTTAACCTTATTTTTTGAGGTTATTATATATTTTTTTAACAGAAACTTCAAGTAACGTCGATGATGATAAAACGACTTACATATACGTACTTGTACGAGGTACATGTACGTAACTTTTAGTCGTACACTTGCTAACACGTATTTATATATACATAACCTCTACATATACGTAAACTCTTAGTTGTACACTTTGTAACACATACTTACATATATGTAATGCCTAGTTTTTATAGTTTTCATTTATAACGTGGTTTTCGAGGGATCCCTCCACTTCATACAATGATCTTTAAACCTTTTTGTTTGAATTGGTATATTAAATACTTTTATTTGTTTGTTTGTTATTATATTTTATGAAATACAATTTATCTAACTGTCAGTTTTTTATAAGAATATATAGATTATTATTATATATCAACTAAATGATGTATCATCAAAGTTTTTAGCCTAAATTTATATGTTTAGATTATTTTTACCAAAAATTCAAAGCTCAAATGGTAAAACCCAAAAAACCAAAAACGTAGTGAAAACAAAAAAAAATTAAGGGTTGTTAAAACCCAAAAACCGATTTCAGTTTGAGTAAAAAATGAATCAAACCGACTAATACACACTCATACCCTACATGATAATTTTTTTTGTAACATATCTTACAAAACTCTGATCTATTACATTTTGATATATACGTATATAAGAAGACTGAAAAGTACCAATGAGATAAATCATATGAAACCGTAAATAAAATTAAAAGGCCACTAACGATGTTTAAATCTAAAGATTTATTTTTGATTTTGCTCTATAAGTTTTAACAAAAACAATTATTTCTGTTAAAAATTCTAAAACATTAATATTAATGCAAAAGTTTCTATCTATTTTTTCATCATCAGTAAAAATTTAATTATCTGTAGGTTATTGTATTGAAATTAAGACAACGAATAATCATGTTAAACTACAGTAAAACAACCGATAACTTTTGAAAGCAAATTAATGTTATTAATAAAAAATGACTATGTAGTAAAACTAAATTGAACTTCTAAATAATTAATATATGAAATGAAAACTAAATGAAATACTTGAATTAAAGATATGCACTTAAATCCGTCTATATATTTGTTGTTCACTTTATTACACAACAATCTATAATGATAAATAGACTATTTAAAATCCATTTTGAGTTTTTGACACACATTAAAAATATAAAACATGTATTGCAGTATTGCTATCTCATACATCTTTAATAATTTTTAAATTGTTTTATTCTTTTATCTTTTATTGTTACATCATAATCATCAACCCATTTGACGTTGAATTCGTGAACTTTTTCCTCTTCTATGATTGTACTTTCGTCATACATTGTGTATTTCAATTTCAATGTATATAAAGCCTCTAAAATTGTAACTTTTGTTTTGTTCGTTTTAATTCAAAAGCACGTAAAATCTTCAATCTTTCTTTTCCTTTATTCTAAACTTTAACATACAAAATTCCATTTCTATCTTTTTTTCTTTCTATCCCTTTATTTTTTTTCATCTTAATTTCATTTCCATTTCCCTTTTTTTATTCGTTTATCAAACACTCAACGTAGCTTAAACCCCGCACCATTCTCTCTCTCTCTCTCTCTCAAACAAACCCATTCAATCACCGGCACCGCCCCACCAGCCTTCCCCGTCAAATCACCAACACCGGAACCAGCACACTGCACACACAATAAGAAAAGAAAACGAAACATAAAGATTTAACATGGTTTGGTGTAATCTACGTCCATGAGCTACAAGGGTTTATATAATTTGGATGTGGAGGGAATTACAAATGACATGCCATCTATTTTCAATCCATTTAAAAGCATTCACAGTTCGTTCCCCATACTCATCCATATAACTACATTAAAAATCACTATATTTTCTTTCTATTTTTTAATTAAATAATATTTTTTCATACTTTTATCATTATCTTTTCTATCTCATCCTATCACAATCACTTTCAAAAATATTAAAAAAATTATGGGGTTGTACCGTGTTTCCCCAAATATGAAAAAACATGGTACAACCCCCATAAATTATCTTTCTACTTCACTTACAACCGTCCCCTATAATATAGGGCACCCACTCACATAGAATTAGGGAACGGACTGTGAATGCTCTTATAGTCACTAGATTATAGTGTTTATAGTTTTGGGTACAAGAAACGTTAATTTAAACACACTGCCTGAAATAAACCGAAACGACAACATACTGTTGGCTGTCGTTTGCGAAGCCTTCATACACAACAAAATAAGGACCTGATCTCATAGCATTGGATGGAAGGAGTGATCATGGTGAAGCTAAAGGTTTTAGTGATGAAGAACCTGAATTTCAAGTTGTTTGATTATTATTATCGATACATTATTATTTTATCATTAGTTGATTGCTTTATCGCTATCCATTTCATGATAATCAATCTGTATAAAGAGATTTGATTTTTAGTAATTCAGTGTAACGAAAAATATTATTCATCGATCCATTTTTAAACGTTTTTTTCGTTTAAGTATCTAAGAGACAGTGATGTAAGAACTCGATACCCCCACGAGACGTAAAACACAAGACACATGCCAATATGTGTACTACAGATTATAATTTAGCATATGTCCTATGCTATATGCCATATGCTTTGTTTAAAAGTAAAGATATGTTTATTGCAATCAAGGTATAGAAAGTTTATGACTTGGAAATCTTGTTATTTGGTTTTAGTATTGATCCATAAAATCCTAAAGTTATAAATATATACATTCTTGCCTTTTGCCATTTTATAATCTTTTCAAGTAAGATTTCCAAGGATTCTACTACTTATTTCAAAGAGTAATCATATTATATATCTAGTAAATCATCTCTTTAGTATCATTGTTATTCTATAATTATACATGCTTTTCTTAATATTTTGTTGTCAATATCTATAATCTATCCACATATATATGTTATAATGTTAATTCGTGGATGTTTTTACTTGTTTAGTTTGATGGGAAGCAACGCGGTTCAGCTGAAAGTATTTGTGGACAAGAAGAAAAAGAAAGTGATGTTTGCAAAAGCAGAACACGAGTTTGTTGAAATCCTATTTAGTTTTCTGTCTTTGCCTTTCGAAAGCAACATGAAAAACACATCTTTTATCATCACCGATGATCTCAGTGTAATACCAGAGATGCTCGACACGAGCATCACACTCCTTAGTCATCTTGGTGTTCAATACATTGATTTGCTGGAAGAGAGAACCGTAGAGTTTGGTTTAGAAGAGGTGCGGACAATTGCATATTTTTATTATTAAGAAAATTATTAATTGTCTCTTTATATCGTTTCAGTTTTCAAATCTACTCGAGTTGTCACGAGTGACAAATACTCCTTTAACAAATATGGTTCTTGGGGAAACTATACCATTATCTTGCATTGACACTTCTTCAACAAGTAATTTACCATTAGCTCTTGGTGGTGAGTCCCCACGTCTTTCACAGATGGAATCTGCAATTTTTTTTTCTTAATTTATTTGAGTTAATTAAAAAATGACACCAATGGTTTGAGGATTTGGGGAAAATGAAAGAGAGTTTTTCCATCAATTTAGGAAAACATAAAACTTAAAAAGAAAATACTGATGTAATGTTGATATGGCATTTGAAAAAAACAGGGATACCATTAACCACTCCCTATGCCTTTCTTCTAGGGACCTAAATTTTAGAAAGTAAATAAAACCGAAAACCTTTTTTTTAATTGTAGTGTAAGTATTATGTAGAGCATGACATAATACTTAACTCATCTAATTTTTTTTGTTCAAACAATTAAATAGCAACTTTGCCACTTTGGAGGTTGTCTCTCTGATATCCCTAACAGTGATTGTGTTTTCTACTTATGGAAATAAATGTGGGGACTTGATCGATAAACCAAACAATAAAGCCACCATTTATTAATTTATTAATATGTTTAAAAAGACACAAATAACTTAAGTGATTAAACCACCGCAAAAGCCAAAAAACTTTAAGCAACTTGATTAATTAATGGGCAATACTATAAACAACTAACAAATTTTCATGTTTTTCTTAACAAATCGTACAATTTTTTACACGTAAAAAACTAACATACTTTCTGTTTTGTTTCATAAAAGTCACTTGACAATTTTCGCATATAACTAACTAACATGCTTTCTTTTTTTCTTTTCACATAAAAATACACTTAATAATTATTTTCACATTAAAGTCACTTCATTTGTTATATTCAAGCAAATTCTAAAAAGAAATGAAAACAACTTTTGCAACTTTAGTTTATGAGAGCTCGAGGTTAGATCGTTTAACTTATGGAAGCTCGAGTTCAGATTGTTTAAGTTACGAAATAATTTGCTCGAATTTAACAAGTGAAATGACTTTAATATATAAATAATTTTTGAGAGCTTTTATGTTAAAAAACAGAAAGCATGTTGGTTTTTTACGTGCAAAAATTATTAATGGACTGATGAGATAAAATGGAAAGTATATTAGTTTTTAATGTAAAAAAATATACGGAAACTTTTATAAGTGAAAACTAAAAGCATGTAAGATTTTTTATGATATATACCTTTAATTAAACGGTGGAAGTTGGTTAGTTAAATCCAATTTTATATCTTTTATGATAGATTTTTCTTTTGCTAATTTACAAAGAAAACTGCATAATATATTATAAATTGATTCAAATCACGTTATTGTGTTGTTTTCTTTTTGACATTAGGAGCTTTTCCCGGATCAAGAAGAAAGGAATCAGAGACATTTAGTACACAAGTTATTAAATCAAAGGAACTCAGGTTATATGATTCACAAATCACACCTCAAGCCCCATTTTTTGGTTTATGTTATCATCATTGTTGATCTAATTAAATTACAGGCTCCTTAAAATTTTTACTTTATTGATTATTACTTTTGACGTTGTTAAGAGTTTCTGCTCATACGTGGAATGTTGGAGGGGAATTTCCATCAGAGGACTTGGATATCAGAGAGTGGCTCGATACTGACAATCCTGCAGACGTATATGTGATTGGGTAAGTTTAGCTTTTTAGTTTTATAATAACTAGATTTTTCACCTGTCGCATGTTGTTGCAGCATCATACGTAATCATACACGATATGATAAAGCATCGACTACAATCAACCTTAGCCGTTTCCAAACTAAATTTAAATCAATACGTAGAGTTAGTGACTCGAATTTAACCGTTGAATGAAAACGTATTGTATTTCACCCGACTATTTTCCAAACATAATTTATGTCGAAACATAGACCTCCATTCCTAGAAAACGGATTATATTTGACTCAACGTGTTTTCATACAAAACTTATGTCAAAACGTAGCGTTTTCATACAAAATTATGTTAAAACGTAGGCGTATGTTGAAACATATACGATCTTAAAGCGTATATTAAGTTAAGCACGAAAACATTTTATATTTGACCTAAGCCTATACACGTTACTACGATGATATTAACGTGGTTAAGTACGTAAAAGAAATATGAGTCAGTGACGATTTGATATAGGTAAAAAAGAGTATTATGTCTTAGTATGTTGCAAAGTAAATAAAATCTAACATTGAAACAATTATATATATGTGAATAGACAACATTCATGAATAGTAAACTTTTGGTTTTTTCAATTTAACCTTAAAATTTCAAGTGTTTACGTTTGCGTTAGTAAGTTTTTGGTTTTTCCAATTTAATCCCAAAGCTTCAAGTGTTTTTATTTGGGTTAGGAATTTTTCTTTCAACTTTTGTTTTTATTGTTTTTTAAATTTCATCGTTGCATATATGTTGTTATTCGGGTTTTTCGATACTTACTTTTAAACGGAGTATACTTTCAAGTTTTGCGGTGGAGTTGTAGTTGTTTTTACAATGAAGTATGGTTTGTATAATGAAATACACTTTTGGGTTTTACAACCAAGTGACGTTCGATTTTACGACTGGGTACGCATTAGGTTTTTACGGTGTAGGAAACATTCTCAGGACATGCCTTTTATTTGTATTTTGATACTCAGGACTATGTCTCTGTCGACGGCTCGAGTTTGAGGTTGTATCCAACCCAGATTTTTGTGCTTTTTTATTTTGGTTTTTTTTCCCGTTGTTTTGTGTTTTGTAAGTGTGTAGACATTATTATGATTTGGGTTTGTAATCAGATTTCTTGGCGTCTTAGAATTTACAGGAATGACCGTCATTGCTACATGCTTTGTTGTCCGCGTTATAATATTTGAGATCGTGATGGAATTCCCGTCGCAACACGACGGTATAAATATCTAGTTGTTCAATAAAAGTAAAATTGATTGGAAAACTTTGAAAAGAAATATCAAGAGTAAAAGAAACAAAAAAAGAGAGTTGAAAGTCCTTGGACTCAAACCGGTGAGAATATATAAATTCAAAAACATAAGCTATAACCACTCCAACCACAATGCCACTATGTTAATAAAAATTAAAACATATAATATAACATGAATTTAGAAGAAATAAACAATGGAAAAAGGTCCACCGACGTTTAAAATTTAGTAGTAGTATTAATGCATAAAATACGTACTATTTACATGATGTTCTATTTTTTTTTTAACTTAGAAAGTTATAAATTCCTGAATATACTACAGGTGACTTTTATTCAACTCAATCCATCTCAGATTTTAGATACTTCTATATTTACAACATCATAGCAATAAGTATTAGCCCCAATTAACTTTCACATGAATGTGTATATACTGATAGATTCTTGATGAAAGTAAAATAAAAGACCACATCATATTGCAATTTATTTGGAAATTTATATCTTTTGAGCATCAAACGAACTATCCTTATTGTTTTTTTTATGAAAAATGTAGTCTGTGAAGTATACAAATGTAGACACTATGTTTTAGTTTTCAGTTTTTTTTCCTCAAAAGTATGTTCATTCGAATTGGATTTAAGTTTAAGTTTAATATTTATATATTTTACATAAAAGCAAACCTTTTGTTTTTTACTCTTAACAAGCTTTCTTTCCTTGTAGTTTTCAGGAAATCATACCTTTACAAGCTGGTTATGTTATTGGTTCTGAAGATACTCGTCCTATTTCAATATGGGAAAACATCATTTGTAAAACCCTAAACAATATTCAACCAGTAAAAACCAAATTTAGCGATTCTGCAACCATAGAACGTGACAACGACACTGAGGTGTCAGTCTACACAACAATAGATTCTAAAAAGAAGGTAGAAGACCTTGTTAATTCTTTTAGAGATTCTGAATCTTTTAAAGTATCATCTTTTAAAGTCTAAAGACATATTTCAATCGTGATAACATATTAAAACCACAGGTCAACCTGCTTGCGGAACGAGATATTGACTCCATTATGTACCAAAAAAGAAAATCACAATATGTCAAAATAGTAAGCAAACAAATGGTTGGTATTTTTATTACCATTTGGGTTCACCAAAGCTTGAAGAAGCATATACGAAACGTAGATGTGTCAATCGTTGCTGTTGGTAAAAAAGGCTTCATAGGTAACAAGGTTTGTTTCTTCTTTCCCTTTTAAATGTTAGTATAAGTTTTTCCAAAAGAGTGATAATGTGACATGGAGTAATTAGAATAAGAAAATTAGGTGTAGTAGAGCACATTGTAAAAGATAGCATTGATGTACTTTGTTGTTTGAAGTTGTATAATAATAACATAATCAATTTTATTTAATGTTTAGCAAATTTTGCTATTTTAAAACTTAATAAGGAAAAAGAAATAAAAATTACATCTTTACATAACTAGTTGATTTATTTGTACTAATTTTGTATTTCTTTTGCAGGGAGCTGTTTCAGTAAGTATGTCCATATATCAGACAAATTTCTGTTTCCTATGCACTCATTTAGCAGCTGGTGAGAGGGACATTGATATTGCTAAAAGGAATGTTGATGTGGAAGAAATACATAAAAGAACACATTTTAATTCAATATCAAAAGTTGCACTTCCAAGGAGCATTATGGATCATGAGTAAGTCTAGATATGTTTATTTTCTTTATTGCTACTAATGTCATATGAAAAGCTTACTCATGCTTGATTATATGAAAAGTGTGTTTTAGTTTGTATTTTGAAAGTCATCTTACAAACTCTAATTTTCAGACGCATTATATGGTTGGGAGATCTTAATTACCGTTTTAATTTGTCATACGAGGAAACACTTGATTTGATCTCCAAAAAAGCATGGTCCAAATTGTCCGAGAGTGATCAAGTAAGTTGTTATGATATAAATAGCTTTAAGAATACCACATTGGAGAAGCTTTTTGACTCCTTTGACCCTTTTCTCATTTAGTCAAATTTCACAAATTTTACCTCTTTGACCCATTAGTTAACAAAACATAATCAGAATCAACCCGTTCATAAGTAAACAAGCTGAAATTGACACCTTCAGCGGCAAACACAAACTTTTCGCCTAATAAACTTGTAGCTAAATAGCCCATTTCCTTATTACCTTAGTAAATTTGTATACTTGAAAATTTTATTATAAATTTGTAGCTAAAAATCGGAGGAGCATTTGAGAGGTGGACAGAAGGCATTCTAAATTTTCCACCAACTTACAAATATGAGCCAAATTCAGATAAATATATTGGCCATGAATCTAACGTTGGGAGGCGTACCCCTGCATGGTATCACCACTATTTA
>BJCO01737353.1:0-11325 GCA_018326465.1 Flaveria floridana
TCCTTTTTGGGTGTTACATGCGTATTATATAATTCTTCTTGTGACATATATCAGTGTGTTATATGCTTCGTACTATGATGGTTATTGCCGTTGTTATGCTTTGTTATATGCTTTGTTATGCTTTGTTATATGCTTTGTATATGCGTTGTATTATGATTGTTATTGTTATTGCCTGTGTTAACGAGTCGGGGGTCTCTTCGGAAGCGGTCTCTCTATCTTTCTAGATAGAGGAAGGACTTGCCACCATATACCCCTCCCAGACCCTGCTCTTCAGCGGGAGACACTGGGTATGTTTGTTTGTTTGTTTGTTTGTTTCTTTTCTTATAAACAGTTAATGCGTTAAGTGTGATTACAAAAACAAAATTATCATAATAGTGAGCTATATATTAAAAATAAAAAAATTACAAGGTTGTAAGTATTAAAAGTAACATTTGGACAATTTCACTAGATATGAAGGGTTCAAACCATTTTACATGTTCCTCTATTAACTTAACCTTTTGATTTGGTCCATTTCATATGTTTATGATAAATACACAACCCAAATTGTCTCATTCATAAAATAGTTGAAATTGCCAGCTCTAATTATAATTGCTCTAAGTTTAATCCTTGATTGTTTCCTAAAATGTGATCATGTTAATTTTAGGTACCCTTTGGATCAATATGATAGAATATGGGATTCTGATCAATATTTTTCACCTTTTCATACATCAACTGGATTCAAGACTGTTGGCACTTTTAATACTTGGGGTCTAAGCGAGAGTCCTCCTCAACCTGTTCTTCAAACGGGTAGAGTTTTAGCTAGGAGAGAAGGGTTGAGTTACATTTTTGCCCTGGAGAATACTGGAGATTATTATCTTATTTTATGCTTTGCTGGGATTCTTCCGGTTTCTCCTACATTTGATGTATTGATTAACGGGGAAGTTGTTGAATCAAACTATAGTGTAAAAAGCTGGCAAGTTGGGAGCTTATATTTCTTAAGGAAAGGAATTAAGAGCTTGAATATTACTTTTAAAGATATTAGCTTCTACCCACTAGTGAATGCAATTGAAGTGTATGAGATTGTTAACATACCTCCAGAATCATCTACAACCGTAGGTTAGCATCATCTGATTGCATAGCAGCATGTGCTGTACAACCTTCCAATGCACACCGTGGCATTTTTTAGATTCATTTCCTGTTACCAAAAATAGAAAAAAAAGGTGTCCATAAAGTCACATTTCAAGCACATTGTAGGGTTGTGCGGCGTAACATTCTGAAGCATGTCATAATTTTATTATAACCTGCCTTTAACCATGCCCTTTTGCAGTTTCAGCTCTTCAAGTAATTCAACAGTCAACTGGGTTGGAACTTGAATGGGAAGATGATCCATGTTATCCAACACCCTGGAAACACATACAATGTGAAGGAAGTTCAGTCACATCATTGTATGCAATAAATGAAAGTTCACAGGAAAATAGACTTTATATGAATGATGCTTTTTTTCATTTTAATTTTTAATTCCTATGTTTTTTCCCTTGACTTGTTTGTAGGGAACTATATGATATCAACTTGAGGTCAATCAGCCCAACTTTTAGCGACCTATTCGATCTAAAAACATTGTGAGGAACTAGAAAAGAGTATACAAGTAGCTTAATTTGATTTATAAAATTAAAGTTCTCACTTCTCACATTTCATTATACTGGCAGAGATTTGCATAATGCATCACTTACAGGAGAAATAGAAAACCTGGGCAGCTTAAAGAGTCTTGAAAATCTGTAATGCCCACCACAACTTGAGTTCAGATTTTTTATTGTTTCTTAAATATAAGAACCATAAATTTAAAAGTTTTTGCACTTAAATATTGCAGGAATCTGAGTTTCAATAAGCTAACATCATTTGGCACTGATATGGATGGCTTAATCAGCCTTCAAATTCTGTAAGTTTTGTCACAGTCATAATAAAAAGATGGCTTTAAAGCGCTCTTGTATGATCAGTGTCAAGTCTCATTACTTTCTGTAGGGATCTGAAAAATAACAGTCTAGAAGGTTCAGTTCCTGAAAGCTTTGGAGACTTGAAGAATCTTCACCTGCTGTAAGTTAATCATCAGTGTTATTTCTCATAAACTAAAAGAAAATCTATCCTTCTTCCACTAAATTTAATGGAATACTAGGGTTCTGGAAAACAATCAATTACATGGCACACTCCCGAAGGCATTGAACAGAGATAGTCTTGAAATAAAGTATGGATATCCTGATTGTTATATTATTACTTTGGATTGATCTATGTCCCCTAAAAGTGGTATTTTGGACCCCCTTATTTATAAATGGGTTGATTCAGGTTATCTTTCATCTCTAACTGGTCATATAGATAATCCTTTTTAAGAGAAACACTAAAAACTAACAGAATGCATTAAACGGATTCATCCAAAGTGTATTTTAATGAATAAAACCTCTTAATTCATTTTATTAAAATTTTGATCTTTGTAATCATATCTGAAAACAATTATTTATAAAGAAAAAGTAACTTTTTACAAGTTCCAGCCAACCCAAGCAACCTGTTTAGACTTGGTTACACAGCCCACCCATTTTATCTTGAAACTAGACCTGATGCAAAGGTTTTGTGCAGAATATCAGGGAATCTGTGTCTTAGCTTCTCCATGTCAAAATGCTATAATGCTACAGCCAATGCTTCAATTGATGCACCAAAAGTCACAGTCTTTGACAAAAAGAAGCAAAATCTCCACAGCCATTTACCAGTTGTACTTAGTGCAGTTGGAGGAGTATTACTTGTTCTTATTATTGTATTCATTTTAATTTTCTTATACACAAGGAGAGATAAATATAAAGCAGTATTTAAAAACAAAGAGAGCTTGCAAGCTGACCTGCAGATGATAAACTGTAATGCAGCAAAAGCCTTCTCCTACAGAGAAATAAAAGTAACCACTCACAACTTTAAGAAGGCTTTAGGCCGTGGTAGCTTCGGGTCAGTTTACCTTGGAAAGCTTCCAGATGGCAAACTTACCGCCGTCAAAGTCCGATTTGATAAAACACAACTTGGGTCTGATTCTTTCATCAATGAGGTCAGTTGATCATCTAAACTTCCAGCTACTGCTTCGGAAAAGTGGTATCGCTCAGAAGGGTAACTTTTGGCATGGATTGGTTTGGCCCAAAATACTTTTTTCCAAACCTTTATTAGTCATTAGTGTGTCATATTGAATAACGTGATTTAGAAGGTTTATGTTTAAAAAAATACAATTTGGGATACTTTAAACCTGTTTGAGATAAAACACAGCCAAAAATAGACCTTTTAGTTTGAGGAAACAGGCCGAAATTACCACGTCTATGATTCTGACACATTGAAGGACTCATGTTTTAGGTGTCCCTTTTGTCTTCAATTCGTCACCCAAATCTTGTATCCTTGGAAGGATATTGTATTGAATCAAAACAGCAAATACTGGTTTATGAATATCTACCTGGCGGATCTTTAACTGAGAATCTTTATGGTAAGCTACTAAGCTGTTAACATGTCAAGTCCTGCCTATAAACCCTACATTTCTATCATTTAAATTGCTATTTATCAGGGGCAAATAGCAAAAGAGTAACACTAAGTTGGGCTCGTAGACTCAAGATTGCAATTGATGCTGCAAAAGGTACAAACTCGTATCCAGTAATGTAAAAAAATTCAGCAATCTTAAGTGTTAAAACTGAGATATCATGCAATCTGTAAGGTCAAACTCATTTGTTGACTTCTATAAATAGGTCTGGACTACCTGCACAACAGGAGTGAACCACGGGTCATCCACCGTGATGTGAAGTCTAGCAATATATTGTTGGATGGAGATTCGAATGCTAAGCTTTGTGACTTTGGTCTATCAAGACAAGTAACTCAAGCAGATGCAAGTCATGTGACCACTATGGTTAAAGGCACTGCTGGCTATCTTGATCCTGAGTATGCTTATTTTTTTGGTCAATGTCCCTATTAATCAAGTGTATACAATAACATAAATGCAACATTTTAAATCTACACAGATATTATGCAACTCAACAATTGACCGAGAAGAGTGATGTTTATAGTTTTGGAGTTGTTCTTTTGGAGCTCATTTGTGGTAGAGCACCATTAAGGCGAACCGGATCGCCAGACTCATTCAACTTGGTTTTATGGGTACCCAAAATTCTTTTCAGCCACCATATAATATTGTACTTACAGGTGGCAAGATGGCTGGGTTTGGTGGGCTGGGTAAAGGACCAAAACAGGCCACATCAAGTTGGGTTGATATGCCAACATTTTGTCTTTTATAGGAAAAAAATACAAATAATAAATGTGCTAACTATGGACCAGAGAGCAATACTTTCACAATTATAATCTAACAATTTGAATAGATTGATCCAGGAGTTTGTGTGCAATAAAAGTAGACTTTGGGAGGCTTTCGACCTGCTTGACCTGTACCATTTTAGCTAACTTATTTTTTGACCCATTTGAGGTTAGACACAACCGAAATCAACCCATTCAAAATGGATCGACACTGCCACATCTAATACTTGCAGGTTTGTTCAACTAATTTGGGAATTTTGACAGGCGAGACCCTATCTGCAAGCAGGTGCATTTGAGATAGTGGATGAGAGCTTGAAAGGAACATATGATGAGGAAAGCATGAGAAAAGCAGCTTCAATTGCATCCAGATCTGTAGATAGAGATGCGTCACAGAGACCAAATATTTCTGAAGTAGTTGCTGTGCTTAAAGAATCCTACAGCATCCAGCTTTCATATCTTGCAACAGTCGGACTTCCCACTTGAGAGAGAATAATTTACAAGAAACATTAATCTTCTAGAGTTGTATGTAATAGTACATTAAACATGTGAGTTGACAATCATGTGTATTATTTATTGGATATATATCTTGCCAAGCAAAATAAGAATATACAAATAGAAAAAGGAGATATCTAATCAGCATCATAATATAACAGTCTTACATCACTTGAATCTATATCATTTCTTATAGAAGATATAAGAATATAAAATTACAAAGGGCATACAGCTCTTGTCAGTTGAAAAATGAGCTATCTAAATAGCTATACACCAATGTTTGCTTCTTTCTAGATTTCTTATCTCTCACATAAACTACATTCCTGAACAGAGATGAACCACTCAATTTAAAGAATTGACTATTTACCACTCTGAATATATTATATTGTTTTATATAACTCTAGTGTTATGCCTATCTAATCCGTGGCACCTCATGAATTGAGCTGAACTGATAGCAAGGTTAATTAGACTTGCGTTGTCGCAGGTAAAAGACCAATGCTGTTGACGCTGCTACAGCATACGGGAACATGGTCCATATTCCCTGTTTAATTACACAAATTATTAGCTAGCTTAGTACTAAAAAGAAGCAATAATTTTGGGGTAAAAAGTATATTCTTACCACTACTGTGGCAACCGTAGCTAGGGCAAATACAGGGCGTTCTCTCAGTAAGAAACCAATTCCAAGCTGAGATTAAGAGGAAAAACAGAATACATTTTGTAATTATTGCTAGCTTGGCCATAGCTTAAAAGCCACGTAAGGGTTCGGGTGTTTATGATAATAAGCGTAAGAAGCTTGGTTTTAGATTGCGTGATGCGCTCCGATGCGTTTTGGTCCCAAATCCCGATGCGCGATGCGCACGCATCATGTATGCGATGAGCTAGTTATTAAAAAAATACCAAAAATTAATTATACAAAATATAATTTTTTTTATTATTAATACTTCAACATAAAAACTACTTATTAACACACTCATAAAACATACTTTAACATATAAACCCAAATTAAGACTATTACACTATGCACAGACTATTGAAACAACACTGAAACATATGTAAATATATAGCGTGAACACAAATATGAAACAAAACGCCCTAATGTTGAGATGTTAGACCCATACTAATGTTGAAAAGATTCAACCCAGGTCTAAAATTGAAGAAAAAACATACAAGTGCATAATGCACGCATCAAGGCGCATCGGCGCATCACAGGCACACCATGAAAACGCAACGCATCAGATGTTGTGATGAGCTCGCAGCAGCACATCACGCATTATGCGCACATTTTAAAACCAAGGTAAGAAGATGTCAATTATTTGAAGATAAAAGTTAATAGTAACCTGAATCGGAAGAGTAATCAAGCCACCACAACAAACTCCAGCAAAGAAACACTCAGGGGATATATCCTGAAATAAATGAGAAGCAAGATATACAATATTCTGCTTTGAATGGTAAATTAAACCATGATGTCTATTCAGCTTTGTCAAGTAAAAAAGTTACTAATATCGTATTCTGATATTCAATATGTAAATTAGTAGAATTCAGCCTACAAACAACTTATGTTTATATGATGTTGAAAAGTAAACAGTCAGTGTATGAAAACGGGTGTTCACTGACCAGGACCCCAGCAAAGAAAGATGTTGGATTTCTCACTCCAAGAGAAAATCGTTCAACTGCACATTATAATGTGAAAACAGTCACTAATAAAATGTGAAAACAGTCACTATACAGCAATTCTAACGCAGTTCGTCAACCTCTATTAGCAAACAGTTTTTTTGTTCTTGTTGCGTAAGCACAAAGCAAAATCTGATTATAAACAGCTATTTATATGTTTAACCATGCCAAGAACCCAAGAACATGATGACAGGGAATAAACGTGTGCTCTGAACTAACCAAAACCAATGAGATTCCCGTATCTCTGAACAAGGCGAGTAAGGCCAACTGCTTTGTCTTTGCTAATTCCTAACTACAATCATTGTTAAAATTTAATCAAATTGTTTCATGAAGCAATATGCATGTCAAAGTACTAAAGGTATCTAGGAAGAAACAAACCTTTGAATAAACATCATCAGATGCACCAGATTTCTTAAAGAGCCTCCCAAGGTAGAATGGTATCATATCACTAATACAAACTCCCCTGAGGTTTACTCTTACAATTATCATGCAATTTGTGAAAAATAGCACATGAAAATTTTCACTATCTACATGAATTACAGCTAATAAGCTATAAATGATTGTTTTGTTACTTCTATGTAAGATTGAGAACTCTTAAGTTTTGATATTTGTTTAAAGACATGCACTAACCAGTATACCCACAAAACAGTGGATAATATATGTGGGGCACTTTTAGAAAATGATTCAACAAATGACTGCCACGTCCCATCTACTGACAGTGTCCGTGCCAAGGAAATGCCAACCTACAATATGAAACACCGGACATTTATAAACAATAAGGTTTTCTATATACGTCTCTTTAAATATATGGAAGAAAAATCACACACCCATATGTTCAAAGCCTCTTCACTGATGAAAAGTCCACATCCAGCAGCCATTAGCAGCCAAAAATAGACCCATCTGACATGCATAATTGCATAAATTAAAAAACGATTTATTATAAAACAATGTCAGTTTGTCTTCCAAGGAATATCATCAGCAGGAAATTTGTTTCATTCACATTATACATCAACAAAGTGTAACTCAGATATTTAAAAAGATCAAATCCAGTGAAATGTCGATATACCCCGGAGTGTATTCTGGAAGTATGACTCTGTATCCAAAAACATTGAAAGAAAAACCAACACTGGGTACAGCAGATGTAGATGCATCCCTAGCCAATATTTGAATTCCAGAAGTGGGCCCCTGATTAGGCTGCTTGAGACATATAGATAACAGCGTAACTGTTGCAGCTATACCTAGGAGTATTGCTAGTTGTGCCAGCAATGAGCTCCTAGTACCGGTGGTTTTAGTTTCTTGACTCCCAAATATGGCATCAACAATCTCATCTTGCCTCTCAGAGCTATCTATGTTGCTTGCAGTACTAGAATATTCTTCATCGTCTTGCTTAATGCTCCTAAAACTAAAGATAATGGATGAAATTTAACATGTTACATGATTAGTAAAAAATCATATTGTTATAAAACTTTACTTTGCTAAGATTAGCGGCTCTCTTATAATACTTTAATAACAACAAATACCAATTTATAAATAGCATGTGATTTTGCATCTCTCAATAGTTATCTACCACAAATGACATATGGAAATATATATCAGTTTAACAAACTACACATAAGTCATCTGTTCTTCTCTTTTCATCAGTCAAGAAAAACGTCAATAAGAGTGGCAAAAGATGTGTATTAATCAAGTCCTAAACAATATACACAACTGTTTTCTATAAATTGTATCTAGGTACAATCTTCTAAACCCCTTCATATTATAATTAACAACGGCGTACAGAAACGTACGTTTTGAGCTAACATGCAATTAATTTCACATAAATTAAAGTAGCAACTAGCAAGTCCACAGTACAAACTCATATAATTTTTTTTTTCATTCACTTTCTAAACTCCTAAACCATGCCAAATAAGACTAACACAGTTCAATTTCACCACCATGGAGCCCAAATAACAACAAATCATGTGGAATACGACCATTAACAATGACAATGCTCACAAACGGTATTTCATGAAGAAATATCACCACCTACATACAAAATTTCACAAAACGTTTACCAGTGTTTCGAACGTTTAAACAAATTATGCGCACTGTTAACGCCTAATTGTCCATTTCTCGATACCAGCGTACCACCAGTCAAATTAAGGCTACTGATCGAGCGATTATTGAAGAAAAACTTCGACGAAGGTTGTGTAGGGTTCCGGTGGTGCAACGATGAGCTTGCGACGGAAAGAACCACCGACATTGACGACGGCTGTGTGGCGGAGCTACGGTTGTTGGCCACCGTGAAGTACTTTGTGACGATTTTGTACGCGGTTATTGGAAGATTTCAAGCGTGTGGTTGGAGACTTCTGTGTAGAAGCTTCTGGGCCAGTCCATGATACTTGGGCTTTATGTTACTGGCTGTTATTTGTTAATATGTATTTTCTGGAATAATAAATAACAAAAGCAATTAATAATGGTATACATAATTTTACTTAAACGAGTTGAAAAAAATATAATATTAAATAGTCTGTAATAAAAAATTATATTTTATAAAATGACATTTTTACATAAGATACGTTTGAGTTGCATTTAAGTAAGTACTTCATTTAAAAACAACAGTATTATCATTTTAAACTTTTATTTTATAAAATTTTGTTTTTAATTGTTTTTTAAAACATTTTGTTTTTTTTTTCTAAATTTCATTTTAAAAATAAGAAACATCCTTATAAAACTTAGAAAAAGGTTCTAAAATAATTCATGTTTTTAAACAATATTTTTCTTTTATAATATTTTTGTATCTTATGCATTCTTTTTTAAGTGTAATTTATGATAAAAAAATCCAATTTATAATTTTTACAATAAATTTATTTTTTTATTTCAAAATATTTTAAATAATATAACTAACTATATAAGAAGAGATAGGCAGAAAATAAAAATAAAAATAAAAAAGCATATTATGTTCACGTGGCATCTCAAAAAAATTTATTATAGTTAATAGAAGATATGTCAAATCTAATATTTGAAGTTTATATTATTGTATCCAAGTGAATTTGTAACATTTCGTATTTTTGTAAACTAAAAGTTAACTTTGTTTATTCTTATAAGGATCATTATTGTCAATTATAGAACTCATGTGTTATTTATGCTTATTTTTTTGTCATTAAATTAATTTATGAATGTTAAAAATAAAAACATTAAATAATAACAATTATAATAATAATAATTATACTAGTAATAATTAATAATAGTAATAATGATAATTTTAATAGCTTAAAATTTATAAATTAGTTAAACTTTAAACCTAAATTAAGTTGAGGGGTTGTTTTGATGATTTATAAACTTAAAATAGATGTTTATGCATAAAATAATAAAGAGTTTATAAACGAGGGGCCCAAAGTGTATCATTCGAATTTACTATTCCAACCCCCTGCCCCCACGTTTTTCCGGCCAAGTTCCGGCCAAACTCCGGTCACGCTCCGGTGACCTTGAAAACCCGTCAAAACCGTGCGGAAATGGTCTCAAAACATTCCAAATTCATTCGTGTACAGGTTTCGAATGTGATTGTACCATTTAATCATGTTTATGAGGCGGTTACAACCCTCAATCGATAGAGTAACCGGCGACGTAAACCCCACGACCGTTCGGACAATAAATTCTAATAATAATCTAATTAAATGAAATTAAACAATCATCTATCTATCTTTAATCAATTGCAACCTTCAATTGAACCTGAAACAAACACATACAATGAATTCAATCGTCATCTATATCGCGAGACTGCAACTAGTCGAACACCACCTTCTGGTGTTCAAGAATCAAAATTGACAGAGGGTTTTCAGTCCGGACCACCACACGAAGCTATCTGCACCTTTGATTTGGATATCGTTGAAGATTGCTCGACTTTCTACACTCACGGTCGCGGCTTATTCTCGGTTGTTCTTGGCATCAATCCGAAATCTAAACGGGTAATTGAACTCATCAATACAATCGAATTCGCATGATGAACTATAGCACTAAACTTAATTTGTTTGATTCCAACAATTTGGGGTTCGATTTGGGGTTAAATGATTCTAGGGTTTATATGAAATTTGGGGGTTGTTGGAAGTTGTGTATTACACAATTAAAAACCTAAAAGAACCGTGGCTGAGAGCCTTGGCTCATTGGTTAGCACCTTGCATTCCATCCATGAGGTCCCGGGTTCGAACCCGGGCACCCTCATGCAATTTTTTTTAAGGTTTTAGCCTTTAAAAAGGCTATATAAAATTCCTAATAAATTATAAAAATTGGTTTATAATTTTTGTTTATTTTAGAAGGTATCTATGTATTTTTTTTATTTTATTTCTTTAAACACTTAAGCAAATTTTATTTATAAATGTTAGTAACAATATTATAACTACTTCATTTTCATAAAGAAAATAACAATTTTAAATAGTTGAAAACACTAAATTAGTAATAGTCATTACATTATCGTTGATTTTTGATTAATTTTATAAACACCGAATATTTATAAAAAGCCACCAATAATTTCCTATAATTTTCTAAGTTTAAATAGATATGTTCTTGAAATATTTAAACAAAGTTTGATTTGGAATAATTCTTGTGAAATGGATTATAAATAAAGACCAATAAATTGACCCAAACGTTCTTTTCAAGAAGTATTATTTAACTTGTACTTATTTCTTTTAGTAATAAACGTTATTCAAGCTTTATATATATAAACTTCTCAAATTTATTATACGTGTATCCTTTCTAATCGTAGTATAAACATATGAATATATATTTTACCAAGTGAATATGAATGAATTCCAAACATTGAACATAATTATTTGACACGCCCCAAAAAGTCCACTTAAAACCCTAGTTCGCATTAAATCATTAACCTTGTTATCA
>BJCO01737354.1:0-11792 GCA_018326465.1 Flaveria floridana
TACGAGTGGTGATTATACCAGAGGCAATTAGTCAATCTATGGTGTTTGTGTGGAGTCCATTATATGCAAGTGTCAAGTCAAGGGGTTTATATTGTGTCGGTTTATCTATATGTTTCGCGGTTGTCATATAAGTCTTAATGTTACCTTGTGAATTGAATTACAATCGATGGATCAATCAATCAGTCTATATGTATACTCAAAACTATGATTACTCACCAGCTAATTCGTTAGCTGACTTTATTTTCTCACATGATTTCAGGTTAAGCAAGTTAGTGGACTTCTACATGCTCATATAAGACCCGGACTTAGTCAAAACAAAAGACAATTACTATTTGTGACTTTAACTGTTGTATTTGTATCTGTTAAATCCATGTTAACCTGTAATCTGATTTTAATATTATTTTCACTATTAGACAATCATGAGTTATGAACAATCAATCATTCACTCGTCCGCTCCGATGATTCCGCCGTCGGTCGGGGTGTGACAATGAACACAACAAGGACATTGATGGCAAAGCCGGTGACTATGGTTACAACTTACGTATTATAAAAAAAATAAAAAATAATAAAAAAACTAAAAATAATAGTAGTAGTAACAAACTACTAAAATTAACCAATTTAGTTGGTTCACATGAACATTACACACTTTTAAATAAAATAGAAACTTCTCATGGGACCTAATATAAACCACAAGACTACTTTAAAGAACTGATTATATTTTTACAAGTTTACCTAGAATTTTAATCTATTTTTAACTTTTTTACTAAGATATCATTTTCATTTGTTTTATAAATTTTGATAAGAGAGATATATACTGCATATAAAAATACGTGTAGCATGGGCTTGCTAGAGACTAATAGCTAGTAGAAAATCAACGCTTATTCTTTTTTAGCTTTTTTGGAGTGGGGGTGGCAAAAGAAGATGGAGACGTGTCGTTTCTTTTTATGATATTAAACGACACTTTTTTTTCCTAATTGGATTGAGCATTAGATTTTTTCAGACTTCTTCCAACCCAATATAGAAAATGTTAGAAAACAAAGGACGTGAAATGCAATTGTTATAGAGTTTTAATATTGTTTGGTGGATGGTGCTGTTACAGACCAAACGAAAGAACTCAACCCAAAAGACTAGTTTGATGGGTGAGGGAACTCATTTGACCTATAAATCCCACATCAATTGCTCATACAACCGATGTGGGACAAGTCTCATACCTTGCAATGGTTTCGGTCCATAACATTCGCCCCTTCTTAAGGACCAACGTCCTCGTTGGTCACGGCCACGTTGGTCACGGCTGGCTCTCTCCAGGCCACCACTCCGAGGTTGGCTCTGATATCACTGTTACAGACCAAACGGGAGAATTCAATCCAAAAGACTAGTCTGATGGGTGAGGGAACTCATTTGGCCTATAAATCTCACATCAATTGCCCATACAACCGATTTGTGACAAGTCCCATACCTTGCAATGGTTTCGGTCCATAACAGATGTCTTGTAATTTGTTATCAACATATAACATATATCTATCTAGGATTGTTAGCATGGAGGCTGATTCGACTTATTTTGATGAACATTCTAATTAAAATAACTTACTATGGTTTTGGGAAATGGCATACCAAACTGAATAAGTTAGATGGACTATATTTTACTTGTTTAATGGTTTGATTTTAACGGTTCTATGATTTCAACGCTTTTGTTTTATTTCTTAAAATCATTAGTTTTTAAATAAATCTGAAATAATAAAATGATTTATGACTATAATAACTAAAAATTGGAAGCGTAAAATATCAAATAAAAAGCTTAAATGACTGGTTTTAACCGTAACGAATCATCAAACCGTCAAAATCAAAATATGTCGATATCAAATTGGCTAAACCTAAAAACTTCTTTGGTTTATATGGTTTGACGATTTGTTGTGTGTTTTGTATACTATTTACTTCTACTTTCCCATTCAAGATCATACCAAAATCATTTGCATATATGGAAAGTAAGTTATGTTAAAATTTCAACACATAATATCAATAAGAAGTAAGAATGCAAGATACAATAACTTGTACAAATTATTCTCTTTTATCGAAAGTATAATGTACGAGCTTAAATTCAATAAATAGTAAGCGAAGATCTAGAAACCAATATATAAAACAATTTTATGATGCGAATGTGTCATGAGTCATGACTTGGGATATATTCTTATTCACAAATAAACAATTCAATATACAAATTCAAACTACCCGCTGAATTTTAAATCCAAAAACGTATATTAAAAAATGTTTCATCAATTAAATGGTTGTAGGCTGTAAATCTTAAGTAAAATTGACAATCAATTTTTGTCACAGAGATTTGATGTTGATTAATTATTATTTTATTTATTTATTTATTTTTTTTGTGTGTGTCACAAACGATGATCATACATAACAAATTATAACACACGCTAATATAACTATTCTCCTAAATCTACCTTATTGTTTGTCATGGGATTGAGTCCCCAACTTAATATGGAGGAACAACATTATTATGTTGTAGATGACATATGTCATTGATCGAGCTACAAGCGCGCCCTTAATATTCAATGACTTCATATTTTATAGGCTTAAAACTTAAAACCTCCAGGTAAAAATAAGTACTTAACACAAGATAATAATCCTTCACGGATGATAAAGATATGATAAAGATATAGAACATGATCATACTAATTAAATTCTTGCCAATTCTAGTAATATCATCTTTGTATAATTATATCGCCATGCAATGAACATGATACAACTAGATTATTACGAGATGATGGTATGCTATGAAATCACAATATTAGAAAAGACATGAAACTTTCTTAATCTTTAACAAGGCATGAATTGTGCATGCTTGCTTGTTATGATGTCATCATAACCATACCCTCAAAAAAATATACACAGAGAAAAGTAGAACGTAATTCTCATGGATGATGAATGGTATTTATTGTTATTATCATATGACAACTACCACAAATCAAGATTCAGGCCTTTTCCTTATTAGTAGTATAATGCGACACCCAAAAACAAATAACATTTTAAGATGTTTAATGCATATATCTTTGGTTATACATCTTAACATTAGAACAATACCAATTTTAAGTAGAGAACAACAAGAATCTTATAAACATTTATACGTAGTGCATGTCACACATGGTAGGAGAGAAAAACAAAAGCGGTTACATTGTTATAAAACCACCTATGTATCACAGTTAAAACAATAGTTACAACCTTTTATGTTGAGAAACAATTTTTAAAAATTATAAGGACCGTATAAACACATGTATATACATATGCTAAATGGGACTCTCATAGCTCTCTTCTTGTATTGAATGTGTCTTTTTGTGTGTGTATATGAAAAGTGAGGGAATATAATGTTCACATGACATGTATGATTTATGTTGAAAAGGTTAACTCAACCCAACAATCCTAAGGACGGATCACCATCACCACTTATTTAATTCCAATATCAAACACATTATATTGCCATGATAATGGAACATTGACCAGACCAAACTCCACTTCTCTCCCACAAGGGAGGTGAGACTAACTATCACTTTATTACACTATTACACTTTCACTCCTCCAACTACTGGACTAGCCATATAGCCCCCTACAAATGGATTCACCCCCACCTTCAACTGTGTATAACCCCACTAGTGATCATTTATCAATTTCAATCCTCTTAAAAGTCTTAAAAGGAACCAAAAAAATTAGTCCTTTCTTCACTGAGAGCAACATTAGCATTCATGGTGATTTGCAATCCAAAGATTAGAGTAAAATAAAGAAACTATAACATATTGTTTGATGATTGTTATACACATGCTTTAACATTTGAATAATTTCTTTCCTAAGTAGCTCCACAAACACATATCTAAATAATTTCTTTTCTGAGCAATTCCACGAGCACATATGAACACGCAGTTTATTTGGCGTGTAAGTGCATCCACGAAAAGGAAAAAGAAACTTGCATGCTTAGAGACAAATATTCCAAGATTATAATATTGTCTGATACTCTGATTAGTAGTATTCATTCTAGAAAAAGATCAGCAGAAATTCAAGCCAACTTGATACATAATCCATTGTACAAATTTCTACCATATTAGCATCATCATTACTTACTTGACCGACTAACCGTCCAACTAATAGGAACTCAGGATTGCTTCCTATTGGAGTTTAATTTAGCATTTAAAAAGTTTTAATCTCCAAACTACACATAAAGTCATGATTCATGGTCCCCCAAAAAGCTAAAGCTCACCAAAGTTCAAGTTAGACAATGAATAAATCAGAGGTTCATAGTTGCTTATCTAAGTATGATTATGCTTAAGATTTAAAAAGTAAAAGGGCTCCTACCCACAAACTCATATGGCTTATATCACTGCTTATGTCAAGTTAACATCACTTAGCACAAAGACCCCTACCCATATTCATTCCCTTGTGTAGTGGATGGTATAGGTTGCAATCACATTCATTCCCTTAATGCATGTTGTCTTTATTAGGCATAAGTTTTTCTAAAATTCCCGTTCCGTGTGCCAGCTTTATCCTGTTCATATCTTATGGTTTTTATGTTCATTTTGGTTGGCAAAAAGCCCCTAAAAAAGGTTATATTTTGTTATGACAATGAAGGGATGAAACGAGATATTATACAGTAACCACAAGATTTACCTGGAAACTGTCGTGGAGAAAACGCGCGTAATAAAAAGACCTGCAGAACACGTTTACTGCCCAAAGGGAGAGTCGAAATTAGTCAATGGTGTGCAGATGTAGAAGTGCTGCAACAAATAATCATAAAAGGGCAATAGTCAACCACTTGGTAAAAGCTTTAGTGGTTCTACAGGATTCTAACTGATCTACCACTGTAACTTTTGGAGTCTGACAACAATCCACTTTGGTTACCATACGCAATAACCACTTTCATTAGATGTAGGGCACAATAATAGTAATAACAACCAATAGCCAAGCAATATGATGGCCAACTTAATCTTTTAACCAGCTAAGAAAGCATTAAGGTATTTATATTAAAGTAAAAAAGGGATCAAGATATGTTACCTTCATCAAGGAAGGAAGGGGATCATTGTTGGTGGCTGCAAAATGTGCAGATGTTACATATAGAGATCCCTTCAGAACTTCAGAGTAAATTTCACAAACAGGATGTATACAGAACAGAAATTATCAATCTAATAGTAAAGTTTTTAGAGGTGGCAAAGTGGGTTGGATAACGAGTTCGGGTATACAATAGGTACTTTTTGGTATGGGTTGAAACGGGTTGACCTAAAACACCTTTATTAAAATTTAATTGGACATTTTACCATAATAACTATGCAAATATGAGTGAAAAAATTATATTATTTCAATAATGAAATGATTTACAAGGTTATAATCAATAAAAATACACTTTGGTGGCTAGAAATATTTAACGAGGTCCCCCTTAAGCTATTTTTTATCTGTTTGACCTGTTGGAGTTAAACATAACAGAATCAACCCATGCATATGTTGGGTTGTAGACTTGTAGTTGCAAGTTCAGGTAAATTTGTACGGAAATGCTCAACTATCATCTAATTTCACATTGCTTAGCTCAGTAATATATTTTATTAAAGCAACAGCAAAATAATGAAATTTAAAAGTCATCATGGGAAGATCCATTAAGCATGAGCCCCAACAAAAAATCTATGTGGGGTCCAAAGGGAGATATGGCATTTCTGTAATAATCAAAAACTACAAGGGCATCCTCCTGGTTTATTTCTATAAATACAACAAAAATCTAATCAAAACAACCTTGCTTAAAATATAGCCATTTCATGTCTCTATACTGCAAAAGAACTCTTGTTAATCAGTCACCTCTTATATGAAAACAAAAAGCAGCAAAAATGGGGAATTGTATAATTCGACAAAACAAGATCATGCAAACAGGTCAAGAAGTCGGTGAACATACAGAATCCATGAAAGTTCACCGAGTCTTTGGTGGTCAGATGTATTATCCAGTGCCAGTTCAGGCAGCTTCTATGGAATTGAATGAGAACCCGGAATCAGCGGCAGAACCAGAAGATGGGAATGGAATAGTGAGGATAAAGCTGCTGATAACCAAACAACAGTTGCAGGTGATGTTGACAAAGGGAGGAGTTTCAGTAGGTGACTTGGTTTCTCATATGAAGAAAGAAAGCTCAAACGGGGCTGTTGTCATTCAAGACGAAGACAATAGAAATTGTGGAAGATGGAAACCTGCATTAGATAGTATACCGGAATTAAACTAATTTAACCACTCTTGAAGTAACATACAAAGTATATGTAGTCAGCAAGCCTTGACAGATACAGTCAAATGCATCAGCATAAAGTGTAATAACATGAAAGATACTAAGATAATGATATATATGTATATTTAGCTCAAGCAAATTGTTGGAAAGACAAAAGTTATGGGTTATATTGTATAGTACTTACAGGGGTGTCAATTGTGTCGGGTTGGCAGGGTGGTGGGTTAAGTAGATGAACCTGAACACGACCCACATATTTATTCATGTTAAAGACATTAACCCTAACCTAAACACGCTTAAAATCATGTAACCTAAACACAACCCGTGTATCCCATTATGTAAATGAGTCAAACGGGTGGATGTGTTGTCAACGGTTGCTGGATCGACCTTATAAAATATATACTTTTATTCTATTTTAAATGTGTTAACGTCAATCTACTTGATTAAACAGGTTACTGGGCCGACCTGTTCAAGTAAGCAGGTTAAACCAATCAGCTTGATAACGGCCCATTTAGGTAAACGGATTAAAATGGTCAACCAGAACACAACCTGTTTATTAAACGGGTTAGACATGAAAACCCAAAACCTAACTATTTTTATGTCATGTTTTGGGTCATGACCACCCTAATCTTATATGCATGTTTCGTTCTCATCTAATCGAGCCACTTACTCTATATACTTAATTATTTAAAAGTTGTCATAAACTCATATTGCAGTTCATCTCAATTAGTAAGAGGTGAATCTTCCCTGATTAGCACCTGAAAAATCGAATGACATAGGAACTGTGTAAGCCGTGTGTTGCTGTATATCATCCTTGATAATTATAAGTAGCTGGAACTTGAATGAGAATAAAAAAAATTTATGGTGATTCAAATTGGTGGATGGTGCCATTAATCTGCGTAATCAATAAGTAACTGTGTTAGTGCTGTCAATCATGCCCATATGGAATTAGAGATAAAAACAATAATGGACCTCATCCAATTATGATAGGTTTCACTAGATCTAAGAAACAGTTAAAGTGCACTTACAATCACTGTCAAATAGATGGTTAACTCATTCCAACCTGCTATGTTTTCTGTTGCAGTCAACTTTGTCTTTTGCAATTTCTGTAAGTTCTCTTCATGGGCTTCAAAGTTATACTTCAACGTTGTTCATAAATTAACAGAATATTTAAGCATCTTGCATTAACTGAAATCACTAATGGCAGAAACCAGAAACTGCTTCATTTAAATTTTTAGGTCAAGCAAATACAAGTGTAACATTCACAACTGATAATATGTGCCATGGATTAGGTTTAATTTATGAATATAGTAAAGTTTTTTGGTGCGCATATGCAGAATGATATGCAGCAGTGTTGCCACTTTCTCCTGGTGATCTAATATCTTGTTGAGTCATCTAAAAATCTCCAACGAAAAGGAGGTAAACATAACCCATGATTTAGTTACAAGATATAGTTGTGTGCTTTACATATATAATGTGAATAAGTAGGGAGCTAACAAACATTAAAAATGTCCTTTTCAAAGAAATTCTACATATTATATACAGCCAACACAAGTTAAGCATTGTGTTTACATATCAGGTGCCATTGTGTCAACAGAGACAGGTAATTTGTTACTTCTGTGTATCATGCTGCTGACTATTGTGGAATGAACATCTACCCTTGCTTCCTTTCAACTTCCAGAGATATCTCATTACGCCGTGTAAATGGGAGTGTAAATGGTGGGTTGTACTGAAAATACATAATATTTGTTATTTGCTGTTGTATGGATGAGTTTTTTTTTTTTCAAAAGTCTTTTACGTTACCTGTGCAACTTCCACCAGTGCACCACTTTTTACTTTGAATTGACTATCGTTCTTTAAGTTGTCCCGAAGTTTTAGCTCCCGGCGCATGACATCTTCATCAGTGACAAAACCTGAATTGATATGGTCTTCAGGACAGTCTTAAAGCCGTACTTTTCATTAATTCTTAGTGGCTGTTATCTAGACGGGAATATAGCGAAAAAATAATCACTAACCTGAAAAGGCAACAACAGCCACAGTTCTGGCAGGCACCTCTCTGATGGTTACAGCAGAGTTTTTGGGCAGTGGTAAGTTGGAACCATACTTTGAAGGCATGACAAAAGACATTTTCCACTTATCTTGATCTTCCATCTATATTAATCAAAATGTAAAATGTCATCACATAAGAGAAAATCAAATATGAATCAACTCAGGAAAACTGTCTTGCTAGCTCTGAGTCATTTTGTTGATATTTACACGTACATTAGTGATCCCAATATAAAAACTAAAAGTAGTGATATTTGAAGTTCATAAACTTGATCAACTAATGAAATTGCATTGCAGATTCAGATCCATGAATTGATTCAACTTGCATATCTAACATTGCATACATTTAAGTTGCAAAGGGCAGACCTGAGCGAGGGTCATGTGATACCAAGAAGCCTTACGAACTTAAATGTCCAGTGATGATGACCAGTGAGTTCAGCGTTTTCATTCTTATTCATTATTTATTTAGTCACTCTATCTAACTACCAATCACAATTGTTTTTCACATTTAGATCTACTATTTTTCCCATATACTAATCTTTTGATATGGTATGATGATAGAAGTTTGAACTATCAAAAGTCTTTTCATATAAAGGCATAATTATAAACTATTTGGATTTTTATCCATATATTTCTATTTATGCCAGATTGGGATTTAAAACATCAGAGAGAGAAAAAAATTGGTTGGGAGATTTTTGTTAAATACTATTTCAAACAACAAACAAACAAACATACCCAGTATATCATACTCAAGAGCAGGGTCTGGGAGGGATACGTGGTAGCGAGTCTTTCCTCTATCTTGGGAGATAAAGAAACCACTTCCAAAGATACTCCTAACTCGATAACAATAGCACTAACAATAGAAAGCATATTATATAGCATACAACACATAGGTATAAATCACATAAAGATTTAGATAGTGCATACATAAAATAAGCGGCATGTTTCACCTATAAAGGCAGATGTCGAATACGTACACATCACGCGAGGGATCCCGCATCAGGTCTTCATTTACTCTTCCTACCCACAGATCCCACTAGAAGTCCTTAATTTTAATTCTACGCCTCCATGCACTACTATCCTCGATCATGTGCTCAGAGAGGTGCAAGTCTACCATATCTCGCCTAATTGTCTACTCCTCCTACCCTCTAGGGTGATGTTCTCTACTGCTCTGACAGGCGCTGCCATCGGTCTCCTCTTCTCGTGCCCAAACCATCTTAATCTTCCCTCTCTTATTTTATTCGTGATACAAACCACCTCTAGCCTCTGTCGAAACACGTCGTTCCTTATCCGATCCAGTCTTGTGTGTCCAGACATCCACCTCAGCATTCGCATTTCCGCTACCTCTATATGTCTCTCGTGCGATTTCTTTATGGTCCAACAGTTTGTTCTGTATAACATAGTTGGGCGTACTGCCACTCTGTATAGTTTTCCCTTTAGTTTTGTTGGAAACCTCTTATCACACAAAATCCCTGATGCTGCTCTCCACTTGCACCATCCTGATTGAACACGGTGGGCTACATCACTGTGTATCTCTCCGTCCTCCTGTATGTACGAGCCCAGTTATTTGAACCTAGACGTCTGTGGGACCGCCATACCCTGGATACTGATTTGGGTGTCCTCTTCAGTCTCACCACTAAAGTTACAATGCATGTGTTCCGTCTTAGAGCGACTTATCCTTAGGCCTTTGCGCTCTACTGCTCTCCACTGTTCTAGCCTCTCGTTAAGCACCCTTTTAGATTCTTATATTAACACAATATCATCTGCAAACAGCATGCACCATGGGACTAGCTCCTGTATAGATTTGGCCATCTCATCCAACACTATTGTGAAGAGAAATGGGCTCAATGTCGATCCTTGGTGGAGACCCACTTCCACCGGGAAGAAGTCTGTGTCTCCGACTGTTACTCGCACACATGTTTTTGCCTTGTCATATATATCCTTGATTATTTTGATGTACCTCTCTGGTACCCTTCTAAGTCGTAGGCTTTCCGAAATGAGTTAACGCGGGACACTGTCATAGGCTTTTTTTAGGTCAATGAATACCATATGGAGGTCCCTTTTCTTTTCTCTATATTTCTCCATTATCCTCCTTATGATGTGTATGACTTCTGTTGTAGAGCGTCTTGACATGAATCCAAATTGGTTTATCGCTATCTGAGTTTCGCGTCTAATTCTCGTGTCAATAACTCTTTCCCATAGTTTCATGGTGTGACTCAAGAGCTTTACTCCCCTGTAGTTTGCACAATATTGGACATCACCTTTTTTCTTATATATGGGGACTATGACACTACTACTCCACTGCTCCGGCATCTTTCCGGTCTTGAAGATAGTGTTGAATAAGTCTGTTAGCCATTGCAGGCCCTCATCTCCCAGGCACTTCCACACTTCAATCGGTATGTTGTCTGGCCCCACCGCCTTAGCCCTTCCCATTTTCTTAAGAGTTCTCGTAACTTCGTCGACTGTGATGCTTCTACAATAACACTTGTTTTGTTGTGTTGTTTGAGTTGTTTTGTCGATCTCAGTTTGTTGATTTGGGTTCCTTACGTTGAAAAGGTTATCGAAGTAGGTTTTCCATCTCACCTTGATGTCTTTCTCCTTCACCAAGACCTTTGCATCCTCAGCCTTTATAAACTTCACCATTATCAAGTCTTGTCTTCTACTTTCTCTTGCCTTGGCAATCTTAAACAATGTTCTCCTTCTTTCGTCTCTAATCGCTTGTACATCCACTCATATGTTGTGTTCTTTGCCTCTGACGCAGATTTTTTCGCCTCTCGTTTGGCCTCCTTGTATTTAACTTTTAGATCTGCTCGTTCTTCCTCATTATTACAGCGTAAAAGCTCTCTAAAACTTTGATGTTTAATTCTTATCTTCTCCTGTACATTTTCGATCCACCACCAGGATTCCTTATGACCGACCGTGTTAAATACTAGTTCATAAATAGTAAATACCATTTCACATTAGTATATTACAACCTCCAGAGTTAAATCTTTGGGACTTCTTCAAATTATATATTATTAATTATATATATACTAATTACCAACTTGTTTATGCATAATAGGTTGTACAATATGCTAAATGAGTTGTACCCACATTCCTTTTTGTCTTTTTTTTGTAATTTTTAACTTTTTATTTTAAGTTTTTAACCCAATACTTTTACATATTGCATAATTTATCCATAATATTTTTTTACCTTCAACTTTGATCACTTACAGTTTGTTTGGTATGGGTTAATGGAATGAATGAAGGAAAGGAATAAATGAGAGAATGGAATGGATGAGAGAATGAAATGAATCATTACATTCCATACTCTCGTTTGGTTATCCTTTAAGAATAAAAATAATCATTACTTTGTGTTGTTTATTACGTATGAAAAAACGAAAAAATGAAATGTGAAAGTAGTTATGGTGGTGATGGTGGCCGATGAAGGTTTCCGGCAGCAGCGGCGGCGACCGGTGGTGGCACCCGGTGGCGGCGGCGGCCGGTGGTGGCGCCCGG
>BJCO01737355.1:0-23238 GCA_018326465.1 Flaveria floridana
CCTAAAAACGCAGAAGTAAACGCAAGAAAAGGGACGACCGAGGTCGTCTACCTGTAAGAAGCATGTAGACTCAGCTGTAGTCGAAGTCTTGACGGTGAATACGAGACGAAAATGGGCGATTTTGGTGCAAGATTGAGAGAGAAATGGAGATGGAGGTGAAGAGGAAGAAGAACAAAATGGGGGGGAAATGGCTGGGAAAAGGGTATTTATACCCAGCCAAGTTTGGCAAATGTCAAGTTTAGTCCTTGCACTTAGCTCCCGAATCGCCCAAACTTGTTTCGGTTGAAAACGACGCAAACACGCGCGTTATACTAATTATAAGGATGTATTTAGTGTTGTTTATATTATATAACATAATATAATTAGTGGTGTCGGTTGTGGTATTCGTGAGCGTTTGGATGGTAAGGTCGCGAATAAAGGTATCAAGAACGTCTGAGAAAACTAAACAAGTATGGTGACCTCACAAATAGTCTGTGAAGATGAAAAATGAACGCTCTAAAAATAGTTGAACGAGGTTTCACGTTGGATGACAAACCTTGGAGTGACGGATGTCACAAGTATTCTCCCCAGTTGTTAAACATACTTCTATAAGAATGGTACTAGCATTAACTGCAGCTCTTGATTTAGAATTAGAGCAGTTAGATGTGAAAACTGCTTTTCTTCATGGGAATTTAGATGAAGAAATTTATATGAGGCAACCTTAAGGTTTTAAAGAAGTGAGTAGTGTTAGCCGATAATATCCCATGATATTATTGGCATGTATATTTTAGTATATTTTGTAATATATGGTTTGTTAGGATTGATTGATTCTCAGTAGCTAGTTTTTATTATTATCTCTTCTCTAAGTACTATGTATAGGCCTCTTATTCTCATTATGAGGACAAGGAATATTATTACTTTACATGGTATCAAGCCTTCTGGCCTAGATCTTGATCTCGCCATCACCATCCGTCATTCATTTTTTTTCTTTTTTTTTCTGTCATCACCATGGCAGATACAACTGAACCAAAAACCCAATCCCTTCATCCAGTGTATACCGTAACCAACATCCAGCATAAGGTTCATGTCCTCGATGGTGTCGACGTCTCATACCCCACGTGGGTTAAACTTTTCACCCTCCATGCCACCGGCTACGATGTTCTCAACCACATCGACAGTTCGCCGTCACCTGAAAAAGCTTCACCGGAATACCCCTCTTGGAAGAAGATTGACGCCGTCGTCTTATAGTGGATATACGACACACTCACGAATGATTACTTGGTTCTTGTCTTGGAAGCTCAATCTACCGCTCATGAGGCGTGGGTTCGGGTCAAAAACTTGTTTCTAAACAACAAGGCATCCCGAGCCGCCACCCTGCAAATGGAACTCTCCAATCTCACCTTAGCATCCATGCCTAATCTGGAGGCCTACTGTCAACGGGTCCAAGATCTCTCGGATTAACTTGCTGCTGTTGATTGTCCTCTTAACAACACACAAAGAATTTTGCATCTGATTAAGGGTCTTCCTCGTGAGTACGACACCACAGCCTCAATCCTTAACCAGAGTCTCCCCACTTGGGAAAATGAGTGTAATCAACTTCACTCTGAGGCCCAACGTATTGCGGCTCGTGATTCTCTTTCTCCAACTCCTGTAGTTGCTGCTGCCGTAAGCTCTCCAAAAGAAAAATCCCGTGACCAACAGCCTTTATCAAACCGGGACCATCGCTTCTACAATCGGGATTCTCAGCCTCGTCGTGATTCAAACTGGTCGAATCGTAATAATCAGCGGGGATCGGGGCAGCCATCAAACCGATCTTACCGGAGTCACCCATCACCCTACGGTTCATATTGGACTCCTCCACCAGGTTACCCACCTTACTGGGCCCCTCCTCCTTGCCCATATCCTACACAAGCATGGGCTCTTCCACCTTTTGACAACAGGCCCACATCCCGTTCAAACAGTAGCCCAAGTTCATCCAGGCAGCAGTCAGCCCAGGCCCACATCACTGAAACAGATCCCCTTGAGCCCACATAACTAGCCGATGCTGTTCATGCCCTCTCCATGGATTCTGGACATGTCAGTGGCATTTTGATTCAGGTGCGTCTTCTCACGTGACATTTGATCACGGGAAACTTAATACTTTTTCCTCGTATTCACCAATATCGTCAATATTTGTTGGTAATGGTAATAGAATTCCAGTTTTGGGTTCGGGTTCAACCACTATTCCCACACCCTCCAAACCTTTACACCTAAAATCGGTCCTTAATAATCCTAAATTTATTAAAAACCTTATATCTATTCGTAAGTTCAATGTTGATAATTGGACGTCAATTGAATTTGACCCTTTTGGTTTCACCGTGAAGGATTTCAAGGATGGCACGATCCTGAGTCGTCACAACAGTACCAGTGACCTCTACCCGCTCACTCCACCGGCTTCCGCAACCGCCTGCTTTGCTTCAACTAAAGACTCTCCTTTTTGGCATGATCGACTTGGACACCCTGGTCAACCTGTCATGGAGTTTCTTAGTTCTAAGCGTTTTATTTCTAGTACTAAAATAAAGACTCCACCTGTTTGTGAGTCGTGCCAATTGTCAAAACATAAATGTTTGCCTTTTTCAGATTCTATCACTCGTACTTTATTACCATTTTCTAAATTGCATTGTGATTTATGGACTTCTCTAATATTAAGTCATGCAGGTTATAAGTACTATATGGTTTTAACGGATGATTACACACAATATACATGGGTATACCCGTTAAAATTTAAATCCGAAACATTTACAAAATTCACCCATTTTCACCACTTTGTTAAAACACAATTCAATCTTCCAATTAAATCTTTCCAATGTGACATGGGAGGTGAATTTGTTAACACCAATTTTCAAAATTTTGCAACCCAACACGGTATCCAACTCCGTTTCTCTTGCCCCCACACTTCTCAACAAAACGGTAAATCTGAGCGCATGATCCGTCGTATTAACGAACTTATGTTTGCTCTTCTTACTCATGCCCGCCTTCCTTCTTCTTTTTAGGTGGAAGCCTTACACACGGCCTCATACCTTCACAACATCCTACCCACTAAACTTCACCATAACCAAACTCCTACCACCCTCCTATACTTTCGTCAACCCACTTATGACCATCTTCGAGTCTTTGGATGCTTATGCTATCCTAACCTCTCGTCCACTTATCCTCATAAACTTGCGTTTCATTCCACTCCATGTGTCTTGGTTATCCTGCTAACTACCGCGGATACCGTTGCCTTGAAATCTCCACAGGCAAGACCATTTTCTCACGACACGTAACCTTCGATGAAACCAAGTTTCCTTTTGCCAACCACTCTAAACCTCCACCCTCTCACACTTTTCTCAACCACTCACCCTTAATATTTACTCAACCTATCCCTGGCCCAACATCCACCACCCCCTTCGGCCCAACTCCTCCCTCACCTCCTCCTTCACCCAACGGCCCACATGTTTCATCCCTACTTAGCCCACACGTTTCATCCCCACTTAGCCCACACTCTACCATTCCCCTCCATACTCACAGCCCAACTACTACCTCTGATCCACCACAAATACCCGCACCTCATGGCCCATCTTCAACACCCGCCCCATCTCACATGCCTAGCTCATCTCAGCCCACCACCGACCCAAGTCAGACACCAACACCCCATGTACAACCTCACCTTGAACTCCCACCTCATCCATAACCTCCAGCCCCTATACCCATGCACCCCATGCAAACCCGGTCACAATCTGGGATTTTTAAACCCCGTCAACCCATGTCTCCCAATGTACATACACCTCTTTCCATTTCTCCATTACCAAAATCTCATCTTACCGCCCCCTCGGACCCAAACTGGAAATCTGCCATGACAATCGAATATGAAGCTCTATTGGCAAATAATACGTGGGAACTAGAACCGCGCCCAACTGACGCACCTATCATTCGATGTATGTGGCTCTTCAAGCATAAATTTCATGCCGATGGCACCTTAGAACGACATAAAGCCAGACTCGTCGTTAATGGTAAAAGTCAAACCGTGGGCATTGATTGCGACGAGACCTTTAGTCCAGTGGTTAAACCCACAACAATTCGCACCGTATTAAGTCTCGCAATTTCAAAAGGCTTGTCCATTAATCAACTAGATGTCAAAAATGCTTTTCAACACGGTCATCTAAAAGAAACGGTTTATATGTTCCAGCCTCCGGGATTCACTTCTTCCTCACATCCAAAACATGTTTGCAAGCTCAACCGATCCCTTTATGGCCTAAAACAAGCACCACGTGCTTGGTATCAACGGTTTGCAGGGTACCTGTCTCAGTTTGGATTCAAAAGTAGTATTTGTGACACATCTCTATTCGTGTACAAGAAGGGTGATCAAATGGCCTATTTGTTCCTATATGTAGATGACATCATCCTCACGACCTCGACCGATTCATTGTTGAGAAGCATCAGCAAGTCCCTTTCTACCGAGTTCAACATGACGAATCTTGGCCCTCTACACCATTTTCTCGGTATTACGGTTCAACAGAAAAAGAATGGTTTGGTTTTGTCTCAATCCAACTATGCAACAGACATATTATCACGGGTAAAAAGGTCAAACTGTAAACCCTCTAGCACCCCTATCGAGGTTGGTTCCAAGCTAAGTGCCACGGATGGGGCACCGTTTTCGGATAGTTCACTATATAGAAGTCTGGCTGGCGTGTTACAATATCTTACTATCACCCGTCCGGACATCTCGTATGCCGTTCAGCAAATCTGTCTCTTAATGCATGCCCCATGTGAACCGCACTTTCAGTTGATAAAACGGATATTACGTTACATCAAGGGCACTTTGTCGCATGGCCTTCTCATCTCCCCCTCCTCGTCCACAACACTAACTGCCTATTCTGATCCAGATTGCGGTGGGTGTCCCAACACTCGTCGATCGACCTCCGGATATTGCGTATTCATGGGAGGCAACCTCATCTCTTGGTCTTCGAAGTGCCAACCTACCATCTCTCGGTCTAGTGCCGAGGCAGAATATCGAGGGGTTGCCAACGCTGTAACCAAACTCAGCTGGATCCGTAATCTCTTACTCGAACTCTACGTACCGGTTCTACATGCTTCCATTATTTATTGTGACAACATCTCTGCAGTTTATCTAGCCGAAAATCCAGTACAACATCAACGAACTAAATACATTGAGCTGGATATTCATTTTGTTCGAGAAAAAGTCCGCCTTGGCAAAGTCAAAGTTCTTCATGTTCCGGCAGACTATCAGTATGCAGATATTTTCACCAAGGGATTACCGAAACATCTGTTCATCGCTTTCGATCCAGTTTATACCTCCGCGCAACTACGGCTTCAACTGCGGGGGACTGTTAGCCGATAATATCCCATGATATTATTGGCATGTATATTTTAGTATATTTTGTAATATATGGTTTGTTAGGATTAATTGATTCTCAGTAGCTAGTTTCCATAAATTATCTCTTCTCTATGTACTATGTATAGGCCTCTTATTCTCATTATGAGGACAAGGAATATTATTACTTTACAAGTAGTTCAGAGAAGGTGTGCTTACTAAAGAGATCATTGTATGGGCTCAAACAATCACCCAGATAGTGGTATTTAAGGTTTGTCAGCTTTATTGTGTCTTAATGTTTTAATAGGAGCAATTATGCCACTTATGTGTATTATAAAGTATATGATAAGGGTGGGGTTATCTATCTACTCTTATATGTTGATGATATGCTAATTTCTTGCAAAGGATAAAAGACAAATTGAGTTGACTAAGGAGCTGTTAAAGTTAGAGTTTGATATGAAGGAGCTGGGTGAAGCTCAGAAGATATTAGGCATGGAGATAACAAGAGATAGAAGTTCAGGTACTATGAAGCTGTCTAAAACTAGCTACTTGAATAAAGTACTTAAGACTTATCATATAAGTGAGTCTAAGTCTGTAGTTACACCTCTTGTTATGCATTTCAAGTTGTCTAGTTTGTGTTCACCAAAGACAGATGAAGAGTTGGCCTATATGATGAAAGTCCCTTATTCAAGTGTTGTAGGGAGTCTAATGTATCTTATGTTGTGTACAAGACCTGACATTGGCTTTGCAGTACGCTTAGTAAGCAGATATCTAAGTAATCCAGGTAAGTCTTATTGGGAAGGAGTTAAATGGATTTTGAGATATCTAGGTGGTACTAGAAATGTGGGTCTGGTATTTGGGCTTGATGGTGATAATGATGCTGTTGTACAAGGGTATGTTGACTCATATTTTGCCAATGATTTTAAGAAGGGTAGGTTAATTACTGGTTACACTTTCAAGGTGTTGAATGGTATAGTGAGTTGGAAGGCTTCTCTACAGCATGTAGTAGCCTTGTCAACTACTGAGGCAGAGTTTATGGCACTCACAGAAGCAATCAAAGAGGCCATTTGGCTTAAAGGGTTCATGTCTAAACTGAATGTTGGTGTCAACAAAGCAGTTGTTAATTATGATATCTTGGTGCTATTCAATTGTCAAAGCATCAAGTGTTTCATGAAATGTCCAAGCATATTGATGTGAGATTGCATTGGATCAGGGATGGTGCTGCTTAAGAAAGAGATTCAAGTTTGTTATGTTGATACTAAGGACAATGCAACTGATATGCTAACTAAGAATGTTCCTAATTCGAAGTTAGTTCATTGCTGTCAGATTCTGCATGTTGGTTAGTATATGATGTTATTAATCTGATCTTTAGTCTCAAAGGTGGAGATTGTTATATTAGTAGTTGAGATTAAAGATCAAACTTGTTTTGTTTGTTACTTGATAAGTGTTTGTATGTATAACTTGTGCTAATGTCTAGTTAGAATAAGTTTAGGGTGTTAGTTGTAATAAGTTCAGGGGCTGATCCTGGACAATTGAAACATAGTTTGTTAGAGGTTGTTAGTCGATATATATGGCTGCAATCGATGGTATTGATCATCTTGTTCATCTGAGTATTCTTTCAATACGTGTAATTCGTGTTCATAGTTTTCAAGTCATTAATTCAAGTAAATCGTATTCTTTTGATCGTTGTTCTTCTTCAAGTATTGTTGTTCCGCATTTGGTTATCGATTGATCCACATTTCTTTTCACCCTTGTATATAGTGACAGAGATGTCAAAGTAATCGTTTAAGGGTCGACCAATGTAATGTGGTTAGAGCAGCATATACTGTGAAAGTTAGTTCATTATGAAACCAATATCAAGTTAGAGATAAGTATTACCAGACTTCAATAGCTGCATGGTAATCGGTTGATTAGGGGAGGGGAATGCTATCTAGAAGTGTTAACAGTTCTAAACATGTGATAGAAATGAAAAGTGGTTTACAATCAGTCACACTGGTTAAATTAAAGAAGGATAGAAGTGTATTAAGATTGTGAAAGGAAAATGTCATGAGGATGTGAAAGAATCTTGATATCAAGAAAATAAGATTGAAGTGCCAAGATCTTTAAGATAAAGCATAAGAGCTGATGAGGTGATAACGAAATTGAAGATAGAGATTGAAGGACCGGTGACAATATTATCATCGACATAAACGAGAAGGGAGACTGAAGATGAAGATTTTGTGTGGATAAAAAGAGGAATAAAAAGTTAATATGAAATCTTGATCATAAATGAGATAGGTTTGAGTTCATTATACCAAGTTTGAGAAGCTTGTCGAAGAGCATAGATTGCCTTGTTGAGCTTTCAAACAAGGATTGGGTAGCAATGATGGACAGTTGGGTTGAGCCATGTGGACACCCTCAAGGAGAGTACCTTGCAAAAAAAACATTACTAATATTAAGTTGACAAAGGAACCAATTATGAGAACTATTGTGTCTCCAAAAACCGTTCTGAGAATATTTTATTCTTTCCGGCTCGATACAAAGCTTTCGTTTAAAATTTAATTGATTCGAAAGGAGCAAATCAACGTTTGATGGCTTGAATGACGTTTCAAGGTTTAGAACTAGGAATAGCAGAAGTGGTACATACAACAAAGTTATTATTGTGATAACATGTGTTTGGTTTAGGATCGGGTCTGGTATGAGGAGGTGAAGGTGGTGCAGTTGTCGAAGGAAAGGGGGAAGTAGATTATGGTTTGTTTCGATGAGAAATGAAATCTGTTCGGGGAACGAGAATACCTTTTATGTAGGCATTATGGTCCTAACCATAGATAACAAAGACAACCAAAACAACGTAGCTTGCGGTAGTTAGGACACTTAATTATGGATCGGAATAGACAATGGTAGGGATTTAATTACAAGATATATAAGCATCGATTGTTTCTTGAGTTTGTATCTTAAATCATAGTTCATCCACTAGTACGTGGTCGTTTTATTGTCTACCACAAACCTAACGACACAAAATATGGGGCACAGTGATGAACCCACTACATGGTTGGGTCCTGCATGCTTTTAAAGTTTGTTTTTTTCTTTTAAAATCTCATTTATCCCGTCTTCATGTTTCATTGACATTATAAATTCACATAAAAAATAAAGTAGTTAGCTAGTTTCATATTTTGTTTTAACTTAGTCACATATGTTTTTGTGCCTTCATCTATACTCATGTTTTTGTTAAACACCATCATTCAAAGAAGAGTACATGGTATAAAAATACTTTCTTTATTTTGTCTTGAACCTTAAAACTTAAATATATAATCAAATAAAAACGTAAAAACATCATCAAGGTGTCAAACAATCAATCAATCTTAATAATGAACAACCACAAGATGATACTCAACGATCGACGACGTATCGTTAAGAAAATACGTTTGAGCAGTTGCAACACCACGAGCTAGTCGAAAAACCCCGGTCCCGCCAACAATAGACATCTCACGAACCCGGTTCAGTATCGGGTTGGTTCCTAAAAACTGTAGGGTGCTACCGTTATACCTGCCTTGTGTAAACACAAAGTTAAGGTTCATAAGGAACCTAGGCTCTTCAAAAGAAGCTGCTCCAAAGAACCCTTGACCTTTACCAATCCTCATGGATCCTGCATCCGGTTCAACCGTCAACGGGTTGTCGAACATGAAGGTTCGACCGAATTGTGTAACCGTTGTCGCGCTGATGTTGGATTCGGCTATTTGGAACGCGGTTTGACTTGGTCCTGTTGTGGTGTCATGAAAATAAAAATGTAACTTTGTAACCTTTTGTCTCTTTTGTGGGAGTTCTTTGAACCATTGTTCCACTCCTTTTGGCCCTTCGGAAACGCTTCGAACCCATGGCATCGCGATGATCGTTAAGCATAGCATTAAGATCACGCTTTTGTTCTTCATTTCGAAGAATCAAACTCACTCCCGATGTTACGTGAAAACAAGTTGTAAGGTATAGAAAACAAGAGGGTATTCTTTGTTTCTACTATATGGAAATGTGTCATGTGTTTATATGTATAGAAAGGAAATCTGGTGGTAAGTCAACTCTATAATTTCTTGGAAGAAAGTTGTTTTCTTTTAATTTATAAAAGCAAGTGGAGGTAGCATTCACACTCATGGTTGAAACTTTTGATTAGGTGGAGGGAACACCATTCTTGAATACTTTAGTAATATACAATCATTAACGGTATGGGTTTTATAAACATAAAAAAAATTGTTGGAAATTAGTGAAAAAATGTTTTCTTGTTAACTTTAAACATAAGTAACTATAGATAATTATGGTTAATATGATTATTATTTACTGGATTTGGGTTCTACTATGTAAGCTGTTGCTACACAAATCCTAATCAAGTGATTAAGATTTGAGGAGCAGTGCTCAGCTTATCACTAGGATCACAATATGAGATGCTGAATTCTGGGAGGAATGTTTTGTGGTTTTTTTCTGTTGTCCGTTTTCAATGCTTTGGAACTTCTATTTATAATGTTTGCTGGTGTTGGTTGTGATTCAACAGGTTGTTAATTTTGGAAATGTCAAAGTCTAGCATCTGTCTCTACATTTCCTTGGGCAGAAGATTCTGTGCCTTTTTGGTGCAAAGGGTTTTTTACTTAGAATTAATGTCTTTTGTCTTCTTAGTTGACTAAGGCACTTCTGGTTTTCTTAGCTTAGTCAGGGTTTGTCTTTATTTGCTTTTGTTTCCTTCTGTGTTGACCAGAATCGTTGATCCACCAATGAGCGTCTCTTTTGCCTGTGATGTGTTTTTTAACACTTAGAATTGTTGGGGACTTGTTTTTCATACGTTGCTGTGGTTTTCATTGCAGTGTGCCGCGGCTGGGGCCTGTGCCGCGGCTGGATTAAGATTTGCCCTTCAGGGCCGCGACTGAACTTGTTTCCCCGGGGTGTGCCGCGACTGGGGATCCCATGTCGCGATGGGAGCTTGTTGATGTCGTGGAGGAGTATGCCGCGGCTTTCTTTGCTTCCTCGATGTGTGCCGCGGCTGGGGACCTTGGGCCGCGGTTGGAGTCATTAAATGTTGGGGAGGTGTGTTACCCCATCATAAGCGTTTCGTCAACGAATAAAACCTTGTCTCAAATGAAGTCATTAAAATGAGATGTTAATGTTCAAAGTTGAATGACTAAACTAAAATAAATTATGCTAAAAATCATTTGACACACTAAAATAAACAAAATGGTTTACATAATGATTTTGATTTTCATCATTTACCTAAACGGATTCAGATCTACAATTTAAAATGGGTATTTTACGTTTCACGTGTTGAGTTCAACGTTTTTACATATACTTTCCGTTTTGTTTTATTTCTTTTTAAATATTTTTTTTGTATTAGTGGTTACTGATGGTGGTGTAAAATTGGTGTTATTTGACATACTTTTATGTTATAGATTGTACCTAGGCTTTAATGGATTGTATCCACATTTTTTTGTAAGTTTCTTGCTTTTAACCCTAATAATTTTACATCATTTATAACTTAACTCCTATAAATTTGCAATTTCAACTTTGATTCCTTATAGTTTTCATCTTGTATAAATATTTTATTTTATGCTTCAGTTTAAATTTTATGAGTTAACACGTCGCAACATGCGCGTGTGGCTCAACGTTTTTACGCCTGTTTTTTCCGCGTTTAACGACCTCATCAAAACGCCAAATTTCATATCGACTTAATTATTGTTTATAATGTTTTACATCTTGTTTAATATTTTTACGTCTACTTTCGGTTCGGTTTTATTTTTCCCTTATTTATTTAATTAGTTTTTAATACATGTATTTCAGTGTTGGTGGTCGCTGATTGTGGTGTGAAATTAGTACTACTTTACATGGTTTTACGCCTCCCGTTACAACTTTTGAGGCTTAATACTAGCTTGAAATAATTACCAAATGTCCTTAGTTCAAGTGATTAAGGTGAGTTATCCAAGACATATAAATATAGGAAGGTTTTGAGTTCGCATAAATACTCAGTGTTGATCCAGAGGATTTTTTCAATTATGGGTTACCTCCTAATTAAGGGGATTGGAGATGCGGTCCCGACTAAAAAACTAATAGATGAACCCAATTAAGATAATACATATCCTTCGAATCAAGTTCGTACATTTGTCATTTAGAACAATTGAAATAATTGAACGATGCTTTTGTTCCGTTTGAAGGTTACTGGCCTATAACTAATGGACCAATTTAAATTCCATCGTGTGATTAACAAGAAATTAAGATGGTAAATAATGTATGCTCCAAACATATTATCATAGGTTCTAGTCATGTGAAATAGAAGATGTTGTGATGTGTTAGGTGTTTAAATATGAATTCCATTGTCTAGAGCCTTTATGTTTTCCTTGGTGTTTTTACCTCAACTTTAAGTTTTTCTTGGTGTTTTTACCTCAACTTTAAGTTTTCCTTGGTGTTTTTAACTCAATTAAACAAGTTTTAGTTATTCCAATTTGATTGTAAAAACATGTAGGGTGAGTTTATTATACAAAGTGTATTTTTGATACAAAGTGTGAGAAAACACAATAAGACTAAAAAAATCACAAAAAAATTAATATCTCACAATATAAATCGAATTTTAAAAAAGTAATTCGGAGCCTCTGTTTCTCTCGTTGTCCTCTTTCAGAAAAAAAAATAAAAAAAATTTCATTGTGTCTTTATATGACACAATGACGTCATTGTGTCTTTTATATTGACATAATGATGTCATTGTGTTTTTCATAATGACACAATGAAGTCATTGTGTCTTTCATAAATAATACAATAAAAACGTTAATTTTTTTATTTTTTTTAATTTTCATTTATTTTTTTCTTAGTGAGGACGACTAGGGGAACAAAAGCTACGAATTACTTTTTTGAAATTCGTTTTAGATTGTGAGATATAATTTTTTGTGTCTTTTTTTGACTCATTGTGTCTCTAACACTTTGTAGCAAAAATACACTTTGTATTTGAACTTTTTTCAAACATGTAAGTTATTGTTTTCTATGAATTTACATGTTTATTTAAGTCCATAATTTTGTAAATTAGCTATCCTGTTAACTTTTGAAATTTGTATTAGTTTTGAAATTGAATTATATATTTTCTCCTAACAAGAGCATTCTCTTATTTAATTGTTTACACTACGTGTGACATAAAACAAAATAAATCAAATAAATTAAAACCAAAACATCAAAAACTAACATTGCAACTTAAATATATGTTGTAATCGTAACATTGTACCCTACAATTGCATCACCGGTACTAGCATCAATCCAATATGTTCGAGCCAATGCATACCCACGAGCTAGACGAAAAAGTCCGGTACCACCAACAATCGTCATCTCACGAACGGCCTCCATCGCGGGATTTATACTCAAAAGACTAAACGAACTATCTTTATATACTCCATCGGTGAACCCATAGTTTAAAACCATAATCAACCCTAGCTCATTTCTCGCAGCTTGACCATATAACCCGCGAGCGTGCCCAATGAGCTTAGAGTTCTTGTCTGGTCCTTCGGTCAACGGGTCATCGACCATCATGATGTCACCAAACCCTCCAAGTGAGTTGGTGGCTGACTGTTGTTGAGCCACCTTAACTGCACTTGGGTTGCTACCACTTAGAGTATCATGGAAATAAAATTGCATGGTTGTCACGACTTGTGAGCCCGTGTCTACCCGTTTCGCCCAACTCACATCGTTAGCGGTTTGAGCCGTGGCTCCGGTGGCTAAGAGGAGTAGGAAGATAATGGTGACCATGGGCTCGATCTTTGAGTGTTATGTATGTTTGTGGTTTTGGTACTCCAATGGTTCTTTTATTTATAGTAATTGAGGCTCGAGGGAGTAGGTGGGTTGGGGTCAATATTTCAGCAGTGGTTCAGCTACATAAAAGATTGGTTAACGGTAAGTCATAGAGCTATATGGAATATAGTTTAGAAGTTTCCTAAATAAAAATATATAGAGATACATTACAACGAATCAATTAGCTAGGATAGATCATATAAATTAATTCAATAAACCAAACATGTTTCTAAATAATAACGTGAATATGTCATCATTTATGTTAAAGATTAAAGATTGATGTTACTTAGGGGGTATAGAGTGGACATGGGAGAAGCTGAGGTAATCCCGGAAAAAACCGAGGCCGACTGAGAATACCGCGCCCCTGGGTTAATGGAGCTACAAATTAGGGCTGACAAAACATGTTTTATCGTGTTTAATATGTTAGAGATAACGCGCGTAGCTCACGTATTAAACATGCAAAATACTTGTTTAACTACGTATATATTATGTCTATAATTTTTTATATGTTTTTATGAACTAAGAATGTGAAATAATGAATTCTAGCATATTGATATTAATTATTTTGAAAAATGTAAAAAAATAAAAAATATTTTTTTATTAAACAGGTTTAATCATGTCATAGCAGGTCGGCAATTGTCAACCCTACGCTACAATCCGGTGAATATTCACTAGTGCACAACCCACTTTTTGAACATATTTTATGAGAAAGTGGGAAACGGAGAAGCGTGGAAAAATTGGGATAGAAACCATGAAAAACTGAAAAAAAAAACTATGAAAAACTGCGAAATACAAGAAAAGTTGATATGACGTTAACGTATGACACGAGAAAAACTGGAAAAAAAACTTAGTTATTATTAACCTGAAAATCTACGTTGTTATTAACCTGAACAGTGAACACTACTTGGTTGATAAATGGAATGACTCATTAACCCGTTTCATTTTAAGGGTTCATAAATAGTTTCTATATAGATTTTAGAGAGAGCTTTTGAAAGAGTGTAATTTTTAGGCTGCGTTTGGTTGGAAGAATGGAATTGAATGGAATGGAATTGAGAAATTAGTATACTTTTCAAGTAAAATTATGTTTGAGTGGGTAATGAAATGTAAAACCCAAGGGAATGTTTCACCTCAAATTCCCTTGGTTGTGGAATTTCAAGTAAAGTTTAACATGTTGATTTTTAACTTTTCATCTAATTATTGATTTCGAGACACTTGAACTCTGCATCCAACTATTCATTTTAGTAAACTTTATACAATACTCTCAACAACACGGTTCTACTTTCTCATTCTTCAATCTTTACAATCTCATTCATGAAAGCTCAAAGTAAATATATATAAACTCAACTTGTTTGTCTTTTTAAATGGTGATTGATAATTTGGGCTCGGTGATATGTTTCTTCATAGTCCAGGTATGTCCAAACCTCAAGGGATGTTTCAACCATTAATTGTTAATTTGACACTCTAGGATGGCGTCAATCCGTTTGCGTCAATCCGTTTCAGTAGGAAACTAACTGACTCGTAAAACCACTTGATTTATGTATGCTTAGAGAGCTTATTGGCAACCTTTATTAATGGTTGCAAGATATTTTTGGGTTGAAGTAGTATTCAAACTTGTGATCTTGAAACCACAAAACTTTTATTCACATCAGCCGGTGTTAATAAACCAAATGGCCACTGGCATATAAGCTCAGTTTGTTAATGGAGAACTAAGTACAACATACACAAACAACTAAAAGACATCAAATACAATAAAAAAAGGAAGGAAAAGAAAAAAAATTCAAACAAGTTAAAGCCTCTAATATTCCATATGCTACCCTTTGTTTCGAAGTCAAATACATTTATTAAAGTAGGTAAACCGGAACCAATATACAAAAGAAAACCGTGCATGTTGTTTGGTTACCTACTCCCTAATTTATAATCACTTGATCATGCAATTTGACAGTAACGCAACATGTATTTTTAAAAATTTTTAAAAAATTATAACAACATTATTTTTAAACTAAAGATAATATAAATATTTGTTTTTATAATATACATTTTTAAAGAAAATCTTAACTTATATATGACCATCTAAAAATTGTGGGGGATGTTAGTTTAAATGTAATCACATATATGTAAAAAATAATTAAGGTGATCAAAGTAATAAAAGAACATTGTACCCTTTTAAGCTTTTAGATATTTAATTTAAAAAGAATACATATTCTTTTGTCCTTTTAAATTGTATTATATGATATAATAATAGTACTAGTACGTAGTAGTAGTGATAATAATAATAATAGTAATATAATAATAATAATAATAATAATAATAATAATAATAATTATTATTATTATTATTATTATTATTATTATTATTATTATTATTATTATTATTATTATTATTATTATTATTATAAATAATTAATATATTCATTTTGATTTGTTCATTTAGCGTTTTCAAATATAAATATTATAAATTTTATAAACGGATGATATCATGCATCATGTGTATAGCTGAAAACAAACTTCTTCTTGTCAACTCTCCAACATCTATTTCTTTGTAGATTGGTTCCAAACGAATATTTATACAATTTATAATAAAAAGAATAATTTGTTATAATCTACAGGTTTGAAAGGGAGAAAGTATCGAGTTCGTTTTCGTTTCTAGAAGAATACCATTAATAATAAAATAAATATAGTACGGTATAAAATAGAACAATAAACCTAGTATAAATCACAAATGAAATAAATAGCACAGGAAAAAGAACCAAGGAGATAAATGGTTAATGCCTTCATAAACACAATTACTTTTAGAACAATTTCCGTATCTTTACGTACGCGGTCGAATACAGAAACGTTTAGAAGACGACATAGAAAGAATCAAATGAAAATGTTTCGAGTATAAACAACAAATAACATTAAACATTAATAAACCAAACACACTTTCTATTTGTAGTTGAAGGTATAAGTGATTACATCAAAAGATTGATTTATTTTTTATGCAAATAAATGATTTGGAAACAAGAATTTAAACAACTCAACGTAGTAGAAACGAACCCTACAAAAGAAACAAAGAAAGTAATAAAAGAATAAAACATTATTAAGAACTTAGACTATGTGCCAAGTCCACCAAAAAAAATTCCATCATTCTTTATACAATTTGACTTCAAAATAACACTTACTTTTTTCAAGAGGATTTTTTCCTCATGATACAAGAAAAATAACAATAACAAATAATAAATAAAATTAAAGAATACTTTTACTTATTTTCCCAAGGTAGATACGTAATAGGTATGTATGTGTGTGTCTGTGTATGTATATATGTGCCTATGTGTGTGGGTGGGGAGAGATAAGGATAAAAAAAACAATATGATCCAAAAAAAATGTAAGAAGTAACAAGTAACACTAGACTAAAATCATTTTTTTATATTGTTTTCATAACTGACCATTTATTTATAATGTTTCTATAAATTAACATTTAAGACTTCTAATAATAATTAGCGAGTGAACCCGCAAGCTACGACATATGTGTTGAAATTTGTAAGATTCAGTTCTCACGATTTGTATTTCAATATCCATTATGTGATTTTCGATAACCTTAGATTTGAACATTTTTACTTCGAAATGTAAATAAAAATAAGCACGTCGCACGGTAAATTTGGGTTTCATTAAAGATTATATTTTAAAAGTTATAAGAATAAATAAAAAGTAAAAAACTAAAACATTGAAGTTGCTTTGATAGCTTGTACGTCTATACTTCGATGACTTATAGATTACTATACACAATTCCGTTTTAAAATAACGTGAAACTAACACAATGGGTTTTAAAAGAGAAATACTATAACGATGTCTCAAGTAATGAGTCATGATGTCGCCGGACACAAACTTTTAAGTTCGTGTCTCTAGATTAGCCAACCCTCAAAAGTAAGTACAATAATAAAACATATTGTCTCTCTTAAAACGGGATAGGCAAATGTGCAAAAGATGCCCCATAAGTCCAAGCCCAAGTCCAAACACAAACAACCAAAACATCCACAAAGTACATGTCTAAAAACCAAACGAAGGGTCTAAATATCTAAACAAAGTTATAACATGCAAGAGTTCTCTTAAAAGTTTCTAAAAAGCCCAAGTACGCCATAACTAAGCTCAAGCATTGTTGTTATATGAAAATAAATGCTCGAAAAGATAAACACATGATTGATGAGTTAATAGGTTTAAATAATAACAGTTGTATTGTGGTATATGAGTAGGATATATGTGTGTGTTAGTTATGCGTAAGTAGAATTAAATGTAAACATGAGTTTTGCAGCCAAACCTAATGACGGACTACAAATTTAAGAATTGTTAGATTATATTCACCTAAGAGTCACTTCAAGCCGGACTAAAGTTGATTAAAGTTAGCATACCAAGCATACAAGGATAAAGATATGTCAACATGATAGTACAATCAATACATTTTCATTAGCTCCAACTCAGTGTTAAATAGTTGTGAATTTAAAAAACTACACAGACGCTCAAATACATATATAAACTCATACTCACAACATGAAAAGTAAAACATAAAATGGAGGCACAAAACTCATCTTATATAGCAAGCAAGCAATTGAATGTATTGCGTGAAAGTAAAGTGTTTTCACAGTAATCTAATTTGTTAGGACCCTCATGACCAATCATGTTTCTTAGTTAACTAAGGCCTTGTTTGGTTGGGTCTGACCAGACCCGGTCAGACGTGAACGTCTGACTCGGTCAGACCCGGGCTGTTTGGTTGCTTGCCTCTTACCGAATAAGAGGTCTGACCGAAGCTCCTACCCGGTCAGACCCCAAACCAAATCTGACCCGCGGTCAGACGTGATGGTGCTTGCGATGGTGGTGCTTGCGGTGGCGGTGATGCTAGCGATGGCGGTGGTGCTTGCGATGGTGGTGCTTGCGGTGGCGGTGGTGCTTACGGTGGCGGTGGTGCTTGCGATGGTGGCGGTGGTGCTTGCGATGGTGGCGGTGGATGATGATGATGATTGTGGTTGTGGTGTTTGTAACAGAGAGAGAGACGAAAGTGAGAGAGTTGCATCATTGATCCCTCAAACCCTAGCAGATCGAGAGAGAGAGACGATGGTGGTGCTTGCGGTGGCGGTGGTGCTTGTGATGGTGGCGGTGGTGCTTGCGATGGTGGCGGTGGTGCTTGCGATGGTGGCGGTGGATGATAATGACGATTGTGGTTGTGGTGTTTGTAGCAGAGAGAGACGAAAGTGAGAGAGTTGCAGATCGAAAGAGAGAGACGAAAGGGTGTTGGTTGTGGTGTTTGTGGTTTGAGATGGTGGTGAGTTTAAGTTTTTATTTTAAAAACTTTCCTTTTTACAATCAAACACAATTATTCGTTCAGATCTCTTACTGGTTCAGACCCTCTTATTCATTCAGCACTTATTCAATCAGATGTTGCCAAATAACCCCTAACTAACTATTAACAAACTCTTATCATATTAACACTATTAGTCCTCTAAGTTTACAAGCCTTACAAAACAAAGAAAAGAACATTGCAACTACATTACAGCTAGAACCTTGTAACTTTTATTATGACAATTGTGAGTCTTTATTTAACATGAACCAACACCATTTCCGTGGAGAGAGCAAACATCATACCACTAGACCGACCACTAGGTCTACTAGAACAGTTTAGACTAAGCTATTGTTATTATTAATTGGCAGAATTATATATTAGATTAATTATATAGTTATTTCAAATATTAAAGATGGCAGTTAATGGTTTGGTTGACGGTTAGAATAAGACCATTTAACGATTATAAATGGTCGAAAACCAACCAACAACATTCATCAATGATTTTATATAAAACATTTGTATCGAGTAGCAATACAGGGCACCAAGATTGTTCTTCTAGATACAATCTGATTCTGCCTTTCAATTTCTTCGCAAATACAAACTATGATTCAAAGATCAAACAAACAAACAAACAAACAAACATACCCAGTGATTCAAAGATCAAACATTGTGATCTTTAATTTGAATCTTTGACCATCATTCATTTGTTTGTTCGCTACCACTACATAAAAGTTATTATGATTTCTAATAAACTAGTATCAGAGCCAGATTTGTTACCCACTCTCGATATATCAGAATAATGATAATCATTTTCAATGGCGGGAAATTATTGAAAAGAGAACAATCAAATCATTCAACCTATAGCAAGAAATTGTGTTATTAATGCAGGGAACCGGATCACTTGATCAATAATTGTCTAGTGAAAGAAAGAGATGAAGCGTCAATGTTGATCCGTCAAACAATCAACAGCGACATTCCATTATCTAGTGAAGAAAACGACTGCACCGAAGAATACATCATGGATGGATCAAATCAAGAAATGTGGCGGTCCAATATCCGGTATGTAAAAACACATAAAAACTTATTTTTTAGGAAACTTATCATAATTCAAAAAAATCAAATCTTCGTTTGGAGTAAAACCAGATTGGATCCAAAATCATCTTCATAAGGGACATTAGACATGTTTTGGAACAGTGTAATGATAAGTTAATGAAGCTTTCAAATGTGTTCTACTCGCTTAACCTACTTAGATTGCAAGCGTTCGTACTAAGAATTGAGGGTGTAAAAGGCAAGATCTCCAATATGTTCATTGAATATGAATTTGAATCTTCTATCGGTGGCCGACCCATGAATTATGAATTATTTTTATGAGGTAGACTTATTTCTTTGAGGGTCTATTGGCTATAGTATAAATAAACTTTTTCGGTATGATTCGGGCTGGGTTGTTTTGGTCGGCTCGGGTCACACTAAATGATAAAATCAAGTTTAATATCAAAATAACATTTGAAAAGTACTTTAATAGTCGTCAAAATTACATAAGAAAAATAGAATATATTTAAAGTTGTTCTCTAAAAGGTTTTTGGAGTCTTAAAGATTAAGATTCAAATTTTCTTTTGAAAATATTTTTATTTTTCTAAAATTATAAATTAAAACCCAAATCAAACAATAAATTTAATTATATAAAACCAAATCAAACAACAAATTTAATTATATAAACCCAAATCAAACGTTTTACAATTCTACTTACTAATAACTAAATCTTTAGAACATTTGATTCACAAAACAAAACTTAATTTCATTCTCAAATTATGTTGGTTGAATTTGGTTTACTTTTCCAAAATCTTTAGAAAATTTGATTCACAAAACAAAACTTAACATTCAATCATAAGCCTACAATTACATCATAAAATATTACTTACTAGAATAACAAAATAATGAAATTTATAAATTACTATTATGCGTACAACATAAAATAAATTAATTATTAGCAATTTAGCATACAAATAAGTGAATAACGATTTAACAATTTATAAATTATAATGCTAAGTATCAAAATATCAAACAAATAGAAAACAATCAATTAAAGAATTAAACATTCAAGACAATGAAACATTATTATTACGGAACCGACTTTTGCAACTTGCCGAATGTGAATTAAGACCTGGATTTTGGAACCGCCAAAATTCAAAGGGTGTGCTGAATGTCGTCAGCGCTCCACCACTCCTGCTGAAGTGTTGACTTGAGTGCCGATTCGACGGCAACAACGGGCTGCCACGTTTCGTATACAAGCCCAAGTAGTTTGAATTAGACTTGTTATATTATTTTAATTTAATAGGTTATGGGTATTGGCCTAATTGCGCTCTGTAATAATTTGATAGGTTAAATCTGATCAGTACAACGGTCCAAAATGATTTTATAATAAGTTTGTATTAGTTATTTTTGTTATAACTTATTGATTATATTTGTAAAGCTTTCACATCTTATATTTTTAGGGCTGTTGGTAATAAAAGTTATAATGGGAGTCGTCGTAAAAATTTATTAGGGATCGGTTGGAAATATAACATATAAAAACAAACAAACAAACATACCCAGTATGTCCCACTGAGATTAGGGTCTGGGAGGGGTAGGTGATGACCAGTCTTTCCTCTATCTTGGGAGACAGAGAGACTACTTCCAGAGAGACCCCCGGCTTATCAACGATAACAACCAAATTATATTACATATGTCACCTAGGCACACATGACAAAAGAGTTTTGTATATACATATGCAAAAAATTTCATGGAGGTTGGATGAAACCCCAACCATGAAGGTAAGCTTGGGTCCGCCAATGTCTTCTATTGCATACGATCCACAACAACAACTTGGAACAGATTCAGACCAAGATAAAATGAACCTGATTATTTATAGAAGAAGATAATAATGAAAGGATTGATTGGATTAAGTTAAAAACTGAATCACTTACATTCAGTTCCTTCAAAGATTGTATAACCTTACTCGATAAAAAGGAGCTTGCTTATTAACGTGTTACTCAATATAATATGTTACTCAATATAATATCTTGTGAGAATAATGTACGCAAACTACTTAAATGTGTTAGAATGGAACTATAAAATAAATCTAGATAGAGGGGAGAAAGAATATTCAGGGATGTTGGTCTTTTATTCTACTTTTGAATACGGATCACAACTTCATCATACAGTTTAATGTCTGCAATTAAACTTTGGAGCATGATGCATTATACTAATTGTTTAATCATCCTCCGTAATATATTTATAGAACTTGTTTGACGGGCACTAACATAATTAGCACAAATGACCTTCACATTCCTATTCTATCATGCTTTACTTTCATTAAAGTCAATTCATTACTTACGGTCACTTGAAATCGGTAAAAATTTCTTGTGAGTTAATGAGCTTCATTGGTTGAGTGGCATATAAGTCTGTGTTTTTCTTTGTTTTACAGGAAGAGATATGACATTATATATGAAAAAACAACATGGACGATCAAGTTCGAGTTAAATGACCTGAACAAGACTGGAACTTATAAATTAAGATTGGCTCTAGCATCAGCACAATTATCAGATCTCCAGGTTTGTTTAACTAGTTATCAATTATGTCACTCTAGCATCCTTAACATTTGAAAGGCACTTAAGTTTCACACACGAGTCTGACTGGTCAAAACCAACGTTTACATTTATAAACAGCAGTTAAGATGTAATCAAATCAATAATATTTTCACTTTTAGCTATATTACTTAAACATATATTAAATAATATGTATATAAATATAACACATATATAACACGCTTTGATATGATCTATGTTTCAATGTTCGCTTATGTTTTGACGTAAATTTTGTACACTAATGAGTCGGGTCAAATATGAAATTCAACGGTATAAATCCGAGTTACTCTACGTATCGACGTGAATTTAAGAAATAAGTCAGGACGATTGTAATCTATGTGCCTTTTCAATATAAGTTTTGAGTTGTTTTATGTTTTGACATAATTTTGATTTGAGAAAAGGCGGGTCAAGTTATAGTTCGACGTACATTTAGAGTGGAGACAAGTTTGGTTGATTGTTAGTATATACTTTGTCACTCTGCATATTATGCCGCACCAATGCCTGGCCGGTAAAAAGCTAACTATTATATATTATACATTTAATATAAATACATTATTACCTATTTGAATTTTTATTCTATTTAAAAAAAAATAAACTAGATCTTTTATTTATTTAATATATGTAAATATTAACTATATATATATTTAATATAAATAAAGGAAATAAAGTTAATATTTTGATTTGTAAACTGCAGTTTACAGGTCTAAATCTAGGGTGTATGAATTCAAGGTCTGCATTTTAAAATCTATGTGAACAAAGATGTTCAAATTATCAAAAACATATAGTTTTTCATGGAAGTTAGATCCATATACTTTATATCTAATTACATTAATTAGAGATGATCGTTTTTAGTATATTGATGTGTTTATAACAATCACATATGTTTGCATATACAGAATTAGATATTACATCAATACAACCCCTCATAGGTACCCTTTAAATAGATGCCTCTATGATCATGATAAATAAAAATGTAACTAGTCTAGTATAGTACTAGATAGGGGTGTTCATTTTCGGATATCCGAAATTCGGATATCCGAATTTCGGATATCCGAAAATTTCGGATAGTGGATTTTAATATCCGAATCCGAAATTTCGGATATCCGAAATTCGGATATCCGAAATTTCGGATTCGGATTCGGATATCCGTTCGGATATCCGAAATTCAAAAAAAAATTATATTTTTTAATAAATTTT
>BJCO01737356.1:0-22604 GCA_018326465.1 Flaveria floridana
GATGTATGAACAATAATACGTACCTGGATGTTGAAAAATCGAAGATCAATACGTGTAGTATAGTGCTATACGAGAGTGTTTTTTTTTGAAGTGTGTGTAAAAAATGAGAAAATTTGAAATATATAGCGTACCGAGGAGCTATACGCCGCGTATGGGTCCATACGCGGCGTATAGCTTATATTCTTTTTTAAATCGACACAGACCTATACGTGGCGTATGGGTCTATACGCCCCGTATAGGTAAACTGATGTGACGTCGGTTGTCAGTCATTAATGTCGCATTAATGGTCGTACCCTATACGCCGGGCACGGGCCGCGTATGGACCCATACACGGCGTATAGGGGGGTGTCGATTTAAGATTTTGGGTGTCCCTTTATTAGGACCCTTTTTTTTTTTTTTGGAACAGCAAAAATTTTATTAAAATCTAAAAAGTAGTTAGAAGCAGGTAATATGATCATGTATCACTTCATGCTGACATATGAACCCACATAATTTTATTTATCGGGTTACTAGTCAAAGAACAATAATAAATAAAATTCAAAAGCTAAAATAACTTTTTTATTATTTGCATTTCGTAATCCCATTTTACGTGATTGGTCCACATGACGCTATGGCAGTGAAATGAAGCTTCAAAATCACAAGTCAGTTTATAAGTGAATTCCCAATTTTCTAAACTACGGTAATCCTTCATGGAATTCCCTTAATTTCACTTCAAAATTGATTGAACACCGAACAAGGTCAAAAATCATTTGGCTCACACACACAGAGTGAGAGTGAGAGTGACAGTGAGAGTGATCTCTTCGATTCAATAGATCTCTTTATTTCTTTGTATTTCGATCGAGATTTTTGTTTCTTCTTTTTCTTAATTGAATCGTTATGGGTATATGGGAAGCTTTTCTCGATTGGCTGCGAAGGTATGTGTTCCTGCCTCCTTCAGTCCCTTATCCTTTGATTTATGCTTCGAATGCGATTCTATTTAGTTTGAATCTTAATGTCTAATTGTGTAAGACCGATTACTTCTAGGGTTTTTGTGTTTGATTGTTTTGAGTTAGGGTTTTCGTTTCTTAATTGTGGAGTTTATCTTTGAATTAAGATATTTCCCCTTTGTATGAGGATCTGTCTCTTTCTATCATTGATTATCTTTATGTGTGCGAAATGATCATGATATTACCTATTATTAGGGTTTGCCACAAAAACGTCAACTTGTTAGATATGATGCAATTACGGTTTGCCTTAAGAACTAATGTTGAAGCACTTGTTACAGCCTATTTTTCAAGCAAGAAATGGAGCTTTCTTTGATTGGTCTCCAGAATGCTGGCAAAACTTCCCTTGTTAATGTTGTTGCTGTAAGTAGATTAAAGCAGTTTCATACACATTTTGTTCTTCAGTGTCTTGAAAATCATCTATAACATGGGTCAAAATCGTTTTGTATTATCTTACTTGTAGACTGGTGGATACAGTGAGGATATGATCCCAACGGTGAGTTTTGCTCAAAATTTTCATTGCTGATACCGACAAAGTTTTTAAATAGTATCTATTGCTCCTTACAAAGAAACTTTTGGCGTTTAGGTGGGATTCAATATGCGCAAGGTAACTAAAGGAAACGTGACAATTAAGTTGTGGGATCTTGGAGGTCAACCCCGATTTCGCAGTATGTGGGAGAGATATTGTCGTGCAGTTTCTGCTATCGTGTAAGTTTCTTTTACTAAAACGCATTTTGAAAACATTTGACTTATGATTTGTAAAAGCTATTAATTTGTTGATTTCATTTTGGGTGTGTGCAGTTATGTTGTGGATGCTGCAGATCATGATAACCTGAGCATTTCAAAGGGTGAACTCCATGATCTGCTGAGCAAACCAGCTTTGAGTGGTATTCCTTTGCTGGTTTTGGGCAACAAAATTGATAAGGCTGGTGCCCTCTCTAAGCAAGCTTTGACAGATCAAATGTAAGTCCAATTTTAATATCTTTGTACGTTGCCAGCTTAAGAATATGAATCATTTGGTTATGCACGATTCCTGAACAGAAGTGTTCATCTTGCACACAATGTTCACATACATAATACATCCTATCATGCAGGATTTGGTTGATTCTTATATATTCTAATAAATACAACACATGAATGCTTCTTAGATTTTTACCGGTGTTGTATTTAAGGGCTAATTGCATAAAAAGGTAACAGCTTTTTTAAAGATTTTTGTTATGGTACCCTAGTATTTTCTTGCACTTAAATATGTACATACTTTTATTTATTTATTAATTTATTTATTATTATTTTACAGTAGTTGGATTTGGATAATGTGGATTAATAACACTTGAAAGTTTGGTTAAATTTCTTGAAATTCTTTACCTCAAATGAAAACTTTTTGAAAGTCTGTATGCTAGTGAGTAAATACAGAATACTATGTTACCAGTAGTATAAAACTAAATCTTCAAGGAGGTGGCATAGTGGTAAGCACATGATTCCTTGTAGAGGTCTCAGTTTTAATCCAACTTCCATTGATTTTTATGCTTTTAACTGCTTGGGATTGTGAGTTTTCAGATTCATGGTTACAATAAACAGAAATTTTAAGGAAAGATGGTTACATTTTCGTGCAATTAGACCTTTCATTATGATCCAAGATGCTACCTTGTTTGTAACTAATCTTTATGGATGGATGGATGGTGTACAGGGATTTGAAGTCTATAACAGACAGAGAAGTGTGTTGCTTTATGATATCATGCAAGAATTCAACAAACATTGACTCAGTCATTGATTGGCTTGTGAAGCATTCAAAATCAAAAAGTTAAAGACTTCGTCGAAGCAAACAAGAAAGAAAAAGTACCACCATTTTCGTGTGCTTGGTTTTGTATCGAGTTTGCCACAAACTTAATGTAGATTAGAGAGATGTTTTGAGTGAATTGCCTATCGGTGTGTCCTGTGGTATCCTTTCTGATTGTTTTGTGTCATTCTTTCTTCCTGACACTGATTGTTGTGCTGTGTTTAATATCATTTTTCAGCTACTTTTATGATGTTCTACAAATTCTGTTTTATTAATATGTTTTTATGAGTAAGAATGTGCATGGGAGCCGGGGTCTGGTTGGAATCACCTTCTTTATCCCCTAAGATATAGAGTTAAGGTATCCTACATCTTTGCTCTTCCCCAATCATGTCAATAGTTTTGCTATCGATTTGAAATATTGGATATGGATGTGGTTTTATGATTAAGGAAAACTATGAGGTATCTTAAGATGATGAATAATATTCTTCTCTTTTATAAAGTTAGAATGTTAAAGCCCCTATTCAAATACATACATTGGGATTGTATAGAGATTATTTACTCATACAGGATACTTCAATTACATACAACTCTAAAATTGTTTTACTTTGATCAAATATACAAAAATACAAAATGAATGTTACTAATTAAGTTTGTGTTACTTTGATCATATATGCAAATTAATGTCTTTTTTTCTACTTAACCTCTCCTCTCTCCTCTCCAAGTGATATTGACAGATATTTTTTTTCTTTAAAATATACTATTTATTAATCTTATACTTGTGATGCACATGTTTATGTATATTCCTTACAACCCATCAAAGGATGGTACTTAGGGTTGCGTTCCAGGACTTTTTTAAAATTTTATGGTTACTACCAACTCTATTCATGGCTCAGGAAAACGATAAACAATCCAGTATGATCAAATCATTTTAAATTAGAATAATCCTTTTTATCGCCATGTTGTAGCTCCCATACTCATTACATGGATCCATAGGGTGGGCAATATGGAGGAAAAAACCGTCATCAGTCTTGATAGAATGGGATGGGTTTTTAGGCTTTTACAATCTATTCCATGCTGATCTCCTTTCCCACTCTTCACAAACTTTCCTCCAAAACAATGACTACATCTCGCTTGCTTCACGAGCCCTCTCACATTTTTTCGACGTGGATTTACCTTCCCGCAACCTTTCTAGAAAGACGTCTGTACACTCTTAGGGTCGACAGTATGTACAAGGGAAGAAGCGGGGGTATTTTAAGTTGACAGTGAAGTGGCATTTGGTACCAAGAGGATCACCACCTCATAGTCATTGAGAAGTGCAAATTGGGAGTCCAAACGAGAAAACTGACAAATTTAGAAAAAAGTTTGTTAAGAACAGGAAAACTTAAGATTAGAAATCAAGATTGAAAGATTCATGAGCGCATAAATACCACCCCTCTGTTTTGGTATCGGATGCAAAATTGAACTTCCTGACTATGAAAAGGCTCAGTATAAGTAACATTTTCCTTAATACAACCATTAGAAAAAGAACCAATAAATAACAAAGTCTCCTAATTAATAAAAAAGAAAACTAAATTTCAACAAACATATAAATATCATCACAAACCAAATGCATTGTAAACTTGTACTCTTGTATTGCATTAGTTTGTTGTACTATGCTAAAACCCCCCGGCCTAAAGATTTCTGCAACTTCCATTACAGATGAGCTAAACTTGTTCTCTTCTGCCTCAACAATGGAGTCTTTAAGGTTAAGAGGACCCCCACGTCCACCCCTCCCTTCACACCACCAAGACACCGAACCCATCAAACGAAACCTCATCAAAAAGGGCATCACCCCCACCCCCAAAATCATCCACATCCTCCGCAAGAAACACATTCAAAAAACCAACCGCCGCCGCCCATCTCCATCCGACCAAACCCCACAACAAGAACAAGAACAAGAAGCCCAATTTCAAACCCTTAAGGATGAATTCAAATCCTTCAACAGGGCAATTGTTAAGGCTGCTAAAGGTAAACAGGATGTGGTCGGAGACGGCGGTGCGGCTCCGTCGTCGTTGGTGGGGAAGCCGTGGGAGAGGCTGGAGAGAGCTGAATTGAGGGAGTATGCGAGTGCTAATAAGGAGTTTGTGGGTGGGGAGAGTTTGAAGTATGAGCATTTGGAGGAGTTGAGTGAGTTTATTGAGAAGGAGCGTGATAAGTTTAGATGGATTCTGGAAGATGATATTGAATTGGAAGATGGGATGCTTGAGAAGAAGAGTAATTGGGTTCCACCCAAGAGAAAAGTTAGTGATGGTGAAGCAATTCGGTTTCTTGTTGATAGGTATATCTCTCTCTTATAGAAATTAGTATCTTTTAGCCATTTTTGAGAGTGATTAAAGGCCAGTAATTTTATATGTTTATCAATAATCTGGTAATTTGATTGATTTCTGTGTTGAATAGGCTTAGTGGAACAGAGCTAAGTATGAAGAACTGGAAGTTTTCTCGAATGATGAAACAGTCAGAATTGCAGTTCACAGAAGATCAGTTGTTGAAAATAGTGGGTGGGCTTGGTGATAAGGGTCAATGGAGGCATGCTTTATCTGTTGTGAAGTGGGTGTACAGCTCTAAAGAGCATAGACACTTTAAGAGCAGGTGTAGTTTTCTTCAGTTTTTAGTAATATTTTTGTTATTTGCTTCCAGTATTGGCCAATTCAACTTGCATATATGAAGAATTGAATCACCATAGCTAATAGATTTTGAAACTACGGCGATGATAACTCATACCGATATATACTTTACGCTAAAATGGTCTTTACATTTTGAATTTTTTTTGTTCTTTTAATTTTTAGGTTTGTGTACACAAAACTCTTGTCAGTATTGGGTAAATCAAGAAGACCCCATGAAGCCCTTCAAATCTTTAATTCGATGCGGGTGATGATACAAATATAGCTTGTTAATTATATGCCAAAGTTGTATTTTTGATCTGATGGAATGAAATCTCCCTTGAAACTGATGTAGGCCGATTACCACGTATACCCTGATATGGCTGCATACCACTGCATTGCCATTGCACTTGGGCAATCAGGTCTTCTAAAAGAACTCGTGAAAGTAATTGATTGCATGAAGCAACAACCTTCAAAGATTATCAAGAAACGAAAAAACTGGGATCCTGTTCTCCAACCAGATTTGGTAGTATATAATGCTGTAAGATCGATTTTACATAATTTATGTTACAGATTTCAAGGATTGTTATTTGTTATAGGGATAAGGGCAATCTTGTAAATTCCTTCATAGGTACTGAATGCTTGTACATTGTCGGGAGAATGGAAAGGAGTGTCGTGGGTGTTTGAGGAATTGCGAAGAAGTGGTTTGAAACCAAGTGGAGCAACTTATGGACTTGCAATGGAGGTATTAGTTAATTAAATGTGAATCCTTTTTTTCCTTTTATGTTTATATTACGTGTCCTTGGGTTGGAGGAAAAAGAAGAAAGATAACAGTTGCACAGTTATACATTTCCAATGTAAATTATGTTAATTTTAGGTGAGGGATAGTTTTCTCATTTCTAAACTCTTAAGAGTAAGTCGTTTCTGAAAGGTAATGTTAGCATCTGGGAAGTATGAGCTTGTGCATGAGTACTTTGAGAAGATGAAGAAAAGTGGGAATGCTCCAAATGCCCTTACTTATAAAGGTAACTTTACTTCCCTCTAAATGTATCATCATGACTTCACGCATGTCGATGATTTTTTTTGTATAATTGGTTAGTGTTAGTTAAGGCCTTCTCGAAAGAAGGTAAAGTGAGTGAAGCAATAGAAGCAGTGAGGGATATGGAATCAAATGGTATTGTTGGGGCCGCTTCTGTATACTGTGAGCTGGCATTTTGTCTTTGCTACAATGGGATGTGGCAAGAAGCTATTGTGGAGGTAAACTTTTTAGAATTCAAGTTTTTTTCTTAGAGGGTGTTTGGTTGTGCGTTAAATTGATTATTGCAATGTGAAGAATCGCAATTAGATAATCAATTGATTAAAGAGAGAAATAGTAAGGTACATTTACATGCATCTCAATAATCAATTTTTTTTATCACCCTTTCCGGTTTCTCCAAGATCTGATTAATTTGAATCCTATATAATGAGAACTCATTTACGGGGAGCTCAGATGTGCGCTTAAGCGAAAGTATTTAATCAGAATCAAATAATCAGCTATAACTAGACAGGCTTTTGGAGATTGCCTTTGGTATATTTTTTCTGTTTGAGGTTGTAATAATATGTAAAATGTCCATTTCTGATAATTTTAGAAAAAGAATAGATAAAGATAAACAAACATGGCAGTTTTTTTTTTTTTTTTTTTTTAAAAAAGGGATAAATTGATGCCTAGTGAAATTGGACTAACTCTCTAAAGATAAATGTATTTTACTCTTATATAACCACTTCTGTTGCAAATGGTAAAAGGAGATCATTGTGACTTCTCATACAATTATTCAAACACCCCATTATACCTGTTTACATGTTGCTGATGATGTAAATTTCATTGGTACTCATGAGTTGACTTCTAATGCAGATCAATAAGATGAAAAGACTTCCTCTAACAAGACCTTTGGTGGTTACCTTTACGGGCATGATATTGTCTTCAATGGATGGAGGACATATTGGTAATTGTATACGAATCTTTGATATCAGTAAAGAGCATTGTCCTCCCGACATTGGAATTATAAACGCCATGCTTAAAGTTTATGGTCGAAGCGATATGTTTTTTGAAGCCAAGGAATTATTTGAAGAAACAAAAATGTCCAATGGCCATAACATTAGTGTGGGTCGTGATGGCCCGTTTGTTAGCCCGGATGCATACACGTATGGAGAAATGCTAAGAGTTTCTGCTAGTTCTCATCAATGGGAGTATTTTGATTATGTTTATAAGGAAATGGTGTTTTCTGGGTATCAGCTTGATCAAAACAAGCACTCATTTCTGCTTGTTGAAGCATCCCGGGCTGGGAAGGTTTGTGCTTTTTCATTTTTTGTTGGTTTCTTGGGGATATTCAGACAAACTTTTGAGGTCAAAGTTTACCAATTTTCAACTTCAGCATTGGCAACAGTATTGAGATGATTGGGTCAGGTGGACTGGATAATGGATTTGCTTCGGAACAAGCCACTTTTTTAATACGATATGCAACAGAATGGGTTCGGTTGGGTTGACCCACTAACATATTTTTGGGCATTTCTTTAAGTTTTCTATAAATAGTTAATACATTATTTATGTATACAAGAACAATATATAAAATCTTGGAATAAAACAATAATTATACTTTGGGTGTCTTTCAACCCATTTAACCCATTCCCCTATTACCTAACTCTTTCATCTGACTTGGGCGAGATAAAAAGGACACAACCCAAATCCAATATTTACAAGTAATTGGCACCTCTAAGTTTTGGTTTAAATTCTTAACCTTATTTGGATCTAAAAATGTTCTGGCCTTAGTGTGATACAAAATACTGAGTATTTTATCATTTATCTTGGAAGTTCCATTTTTAAATATATGTGTGTATGTTTATTTCAGACCCATTTACTGGAGCATGCATTTGATGTAATGCTGGAAGCGGGTGAAATACCACCTTCATCATTCTTCGTTGAAATCATATGTCGAGCTATGATCCAAGACGATTATGACAAAGCTTTGACAATTCTTAACAGCATGGCCCACGCCCCATTTCAGGTTCGAGAGAAGGAATGGAGAGGATTATTTGAGGAGTACAAAGGTAAAATTACTCGATCCCATTTAAGACAACTTCTTGACAAAATTGACACCCATGATATAACAATGGAAGCCTCAGCCTATAAATTATCAAGATTACTGCAATCACTTTGTGGGTCAAAGTCAAACAACTCATATCAGGTAAGTTCAAGCAGTAACCTTACACACGAGCCTGATTTAGAAACACCAACAGATGTTAAAGGACAGAAATTACACGATGTAATGGAACGTTTTGCTGATGAGTTAACGCTCAACGAATCTTTTGAAAGTCTTGGTTTTGAAAAGTCAAAGTTGACGAATAATGAGGCGTTGGATGATGATTATGATTCAGAGGATGATTTCTTGGCTGGTGAATTGGGGGAACTTGATGAATCAAAGAGAAACAAGTTACCGTCTGCAGACGGTATACTTGAACATTGGAAGGAAAGCATGATAAAAGATGGGATATATTTGCCCTTCCAAATCGGAAGAAAGTGATTCCCAAATGCAATTTGCATACAGGTAGCAGATTAGAGTGTTCTTTTTATTAAAATGTAAAAGTATGTAATCTATAGATCCTTTGTGTACTACAGAATAATGCAAGTAGTTTCTGTTTGGTTTGGTTTTTATTTCTGCCAGACCAAACTGTCTACTCTTTAAATATTTTAGATCTGTTGTCTGTTGTGAAGTGCGTGCACATCTTATTTGGAAAGCAAAACTGATGAATGGAAAATTAAGTAAATTTTAAATTAGATTTTTTTGGGGTATGAAAGCATCTTCAGGGCCAATAACAAACCTAAGCTGTGATTCTTTCTCTACTTTTACTAGTTTTAGACCATCACCAATAGGTGTTTTCTAGGCCCCAAGAACAACCTCGTAGACTTTTATCAAGTTCTTTTCCATTGGGGAGTGGCGGTTTTAAGGCATCTGTTCTTCTTCCCCATGAACACCTAAAACCGACTTTGTGAGCATACGGAAAGAAATAGGTAGTTAAAAACAAAAGAGGTGATGATGGCAATGTTTTCAAGTTTGAAGATTTTTTACACTTTTAATGAACCAAGTGTTTTTTGATGTGACGTTTGACTAGACATATTTTTTGTTAAGTTTAAAGTTTCTTATTGGTGATGATTTTAGTAACACCAAACTCAGGCTACGTGTTAATATTACAAAAATCATATATACAAAAATCATATATACGATAAGTTCAGATGACAAAATTCAATGATTCTTTCATTTCTTAAATTACAATCTCCAACGTTTCCAAGTCTTCTCATTGCCCACCAACATACTTGAGCACAAAAGAAAACAAAAGAATCCATATAAGATTTGTTTCAACCAGCACCAAAAGTGAACCTGGTTAAGCTGTTTGGATATGCACCATTGGTTTAACCAATTTCCATGCAATATCAGACCAAAAAGTTTGCCAGTGTGTGTCAACCCCTCACCCTGTCTACTGTCAGCATTTTCTGCCATAGACCGAGGAGTCAATGGCACAACATTTTAGAGTTTAATAATAACATGAAATCATACTCGATGCATACATTTTTATAACAACATCAATGTCATGTCAGTATAAAGTATAAACAAAAGTTTAAGACTAAACTGCTACTCGACAATCTGTAACTCATACCCAAACAAAATCTATTTGATATCCTGATGTTCCATTCTCCATCACCTACATGGTCATGAACTTAATCAACAGTAGCCTTTGAATTTTGACATTGGAAGACACATTTAGGGACTGTTTGCGTAGTTAATGATTCCTTCAAACGCTGAAGACCTGATGAAATCATCAAAAAGAGTTAAAAGTTCCATCTTAATGTAATATGGAAGAGTTTGGAATGAACTCACCCTTTGATTAGTCATCAGAATCAAAATTTTCATCATCTTTCATGTACTTCTCTTGCACTGCTGCTGTTGTGGAAACTATTGTCAAGTATTCCATATCTGATACTTTTTCATTGACAGCACATCAAAAGGTGATAACCTCAACATATTTACACAAAATGACTTAATTAAGATATTTTATCACTAACAAGTTTCAGTAACGCAAGACAAATTAGTTAAAAGAGAAACAAATCAAACAGGTTTAAATATTTAATATGGTAATGGTCCAAAGCACGCTCAGGTTGTTAACAACCCTCAAGTTGCCTTCTCTAAGAAAAAATGGATCATTAATTAATAAAAGTTTTTCAAACATATTTAATCGAATATGCAACAGGTTTGACACACGTATTTGCCACCTATACTGATATAAAACATACTGTTTGTCTCATGCATAGTGGAGGATCAAAAACAGCATGCACATGCATATGAATATGATTAAATGATGAAACTATATGAACTTAAAACCAAATGCAGACCACACAAGCTAAATGAAATAAGCCAAGGGTAAGAAAATTGCAATCAATTAAAGGATATCTGTAGTAATCCCAATCTGTTTCTCCAATAGCAATTTTGCTGAACTCAACAGCACTAGCATCAATGCCTTGAAATATATACCCGTTGGTCTTGTCTATTAGTCTCACAAGACTTGCAACACTCTCTTTATCCTAAAAAAAATTTAACACTGACTGATGTCAATCTTGTGTACATAGCCTACTTAGTAATATAATTGGTAGAAATTAACATGCCTGAATAGCCAAGGTAGTGAAGTTGACCAAACCAAAATCTTCAACTACTTCACAGAGTTCTTTTGTGAGTTTTCTAACACCATAAATACGGTCTGATAAGTTCACTTTGAGTATACTGTATATGCTTCTAAAGTTAAGTGAGATGCCAGAACTAAAACCAAGGGGGGACCACTTCAACACATATGTGTAGAAACATGTAGATTCGGGTTTTGTATCTTGTTGGTAACGAGTCAAACAGGTAACTAAGAAAAATTAATTATTATCACAATTTAAGTATTATAGTTTCGTAAGAATATCTAATCCAGCCTGACCAGACCTTTTTTTATCCACATATAAAAAACACCCGTCTTGAACAAAGCCCGTTACCCAACCCTCCATACCGGCCCATTCAACCAACTCTACCAAAACCAGTTAAGGTGTCAATCAGCAACCTACCTATACTTGGAAGATCGGGGATCTTGATCTAGATGGTGCTGTAAATAAGACAAGTCTTCCACATCGGTGTAAAAATCAAGATTGAAGGCTGCAGTAAAAATCAGCAATGCACTCACATATTTCCTGGGGTCACCGCCTAAGTCAAATTTTGGAAAGAATGTAGTAATAAAAAGGTTTCGTACCTAGCTTTCCATAGCTCTCAATAAGATCGATCTTAGACAAGACATTTACATGTGGCAGTTCCATATGGAGCATTGTTGACAGCGATAGAAGCAATGCACTCACATATTTACCGGGGTCACTGCAGAGGTGGGCATCAACCAAATGAACTGCAGTCAACTGTAAAAGGAAGCCATAACTGTAAACACACTTCCAGAAAGAGGTTTGTGGGTGTTTGCGAATGTAATTCAAAAAAAATCTGCAAAAACAAATAAAGACATCACCTTACCCGAAGATCCAGTTTTTTAATCAGCTTCATGATGACCTTCTTCGCATTCGAATGAAGGAAGAACAGTTCTACTTGGCCAGGGAAATCAAAGAGAAAATAGTGGTCTGCAAATAAATTTATTTGAGAACCCTAATTTGCATAATGAATTATATCAAGCCATAATCCATTATAAGTTCATGTATTCATTATCTAGTTGGGGCTTAAACTTTTATTATTCTTAACTTCTTTCTAATTTGAGTTAATATTTAATGTCCACCAGTCAAAAGACACTAACTCATCCCATGAGAATTGACAAGTAAATAAAAAAACAAGGTTTATACCCAAATCAATAAGATAAGCATATTTGCAATGATGTACAGGACAAAGAGAGATATAACAGAAAAAGTTCTCAAAAACATTTTTGCAAATGCAAGGGACAATATAAGTAGGAAAGCAATCTGAATTTTTCATGGGATGGAAGGTGTAAAAGTTACCAGAAGTTAAATCTAATACTAGAAAGGGTAGACTGGTAGTTTGATATAATAAGAGCCAAATGTAAAAACATCAGCTAAAGAATACGTATTGATAAATACAGAAAGTAACCTAGTGAGTTTGTTACGGGTAAGATACTCCAAAAAATATATATAATCATATATGAATGTAAAAGTTAAAAAGGCTAACAGATGATAAAAAAAAATGAAGTAGAAAAAAAACAAAACAAAAAACTCACTATGTCCATGCTAGGGCGTAATGCGTACTAACCTTTCAAAAGAGGTTTCAGTTTAGATTCCAACCAGTCAATATTTTTCTCCAAGTAATCCATACAATACACAAGACCTAAAAGGATAAGAGAAGCTCAAAAGGTAGTATTGACAAATGAAAATTAAGTTCTTCTATATAACAAGCAGGAGAGACGTCTAACCTCCATTAGGACCAAGAGAATGCTCATTCATCACATCACTGAGTTTTATAAGATCCTCAATGTTGATAGCACAATCATATCTTAAAATACATATTAAAGAAACCATACATTCCATAAATATAACATCAACCAAAAGGCAAACTATGATAAAATCTGATGAAACAATCAAAGTTTGAACAGGATACGGCAATGAATCATTTGCAGGGTCTAAATTGATAACAGCAACTTTCCTGAAACATAAATTACAATCTCATCACCAATTAAGATCAATCATGAGATAATCACATTGAATAGTGATGAAGACTGAAAACGAACACAAGTGTACCTCCCGATGAGTTGGAGGAACTGCGACATGCCATTGCAGTAAGTGGTCTTGCCGGAACCAGGAGGACCAATTACCACCTGACCAAACACCATCTTCGCAAAACCCTAAAATCAGACTTGTGTGAACAGAAGTATACAAACAGCTCTAGCTTTCATAGTTTCATTCAAGTGAAAGTGAAAATTGAACAAATGGTAAGTGATGGTGAACCACAATAATCAATAAGATGATTCGAACCTGGGTTGGGGGTTAGACTTGAGAGTTCCAGAATCTTCACAACTGCAAAAGGATCTGTCGATGAAGAAAGCTGATTGTTTCTTCATCGACTAACTGGAGTCTTGGAGTCGATTTGGAGTGATTGATGGCCCAACAAATGAAGCCCAAATGATCCAATACTTAAATCTTTTAGCGCCCAAGGCAGGCCCGCAGTAGTATAGTTTTTTTGTTACAGTGAGCGGGCCCTGTCATAACGTATAAGTAAGTAAGTAACAACGTTTAGTAATAAAGCAAAATGTTGAAAGAAAAAATAATTATAATCCACATCACTCTGAGAAGAGATAAAACCTCAGTGGCTATGCGAGAAGAAATTATGACGTGAAAGAAGCCAGATATAGTACGTACCTAAGAAAATCAAATCCCACAAGATTAACCCAAATCATAAACAATACACACATACATGGAGGAGAGGATGAGAACAAAGAGTCTTTCACTTTCATTGGAATCAGGAAGTGGTTGTGGTGAGTTCGATTGGTTTAAAGCACTTAACAAAGGCCATAAAACTCTAAATTCGGGCATGAAATGGAAAATTACTATGTGTATTGATTAAAGAAGCTAATAAAGAAAAGATTTGGTTAGAAAAGAAAATAAATTTTGCACTAAATAACTGAACTATGATTTAAGCTCATTTCCTTATGTCTTCGATTTCTATGAATGATATCATTTGAATGAAAAAAGAGAAATTGATAACGCATAAATAATTTCCATGTGACAATGAAAAAAAACTGCTGACGTCCCATATAGTGGAGGTTCGAGTGTGGTGGTGCTACAAACGGTATTTGTTTGTTAGTTCTAAAAAAAATACTAGTAGTAAAAAATATCAAAAGAAATAATATATCACTTAAAATGAATCATCAACCTATAAAAAGTAGAAAAAGATAAAAATCATAAAAAAACTATTTGCTAACTTTTAGGTAAAGTAACTGGCGTTCAAAAGAAAATTAAGAGATAAAAAATTATTACAATTTATTATATTTTGGTCGGCATGTCACGTAAGGGGTGGAAGTGTAACTTAAGGTTCTTCTAGAACATTAATAGTAGATGACTAGATGCATACTAAAAAGGCGTAAATTTCGGTAATTAGTTTGTTTAAGAACTACGATTAGGGTGCAAAGTATAAAGTAAGATGGTTTTAGAGTACTAGATGATATTATTTTATATTTAGAAAAATTATTTATTATGATACTATGTAATATCACTTTTCTTAAAATAACTTTTATTTAAAGCTATCTTTTAAAAGGTCATAATCATAATCTGACCTTTTTAACATTTTATCTTTGATATATACTAAGAAGATGCTTCGTAAGTTCGTAGAAATATCTAATAATATAATGCTGATAATTATTAACTACCCCAATTCATGTGACAAATGTTCGTCCTCAATTTAAAGGTAACAGGGCATCAAATAAAATATTAAATCACTTACATATTCGGGGAAAAATTACATTTGGTGCAGATTTGGTAAAACTAATATATGAATTTTGTAACCCACTCTTCTAACTAACAAACTTTTAATAATAAATCTAAATGAGTTATTATAAGCCATACCACCCCTTAACTTAAATAGGTCACCTTCAAACTTAATCGGCTGTTCGAAGACAAACTCAAGCGGACTGTTTAAAATAATAGGAAGTCATGAGATTTGACATAGTCATGAGATTTGACATAACCTGCAAACGGTCATTTAGTGTTATACGCGAACACCATTAAGCATGCAAACAATCATTCTACATGTTTTCAAGCGGTTGTTTAGAGGTGGTGTGAAATTAAATTTAAGGTAATTCTTTTATCAATCATATTTAACTATTTTTTTCTTTCTTATTTTACCTTCTAACTTGTATCTACTACTCTTTATGTTATCTATAAACCAAAAACAAGCTAGTTTTTTCAGTGAAGAGTAATAATCTAATTATTAAAATAATATTAAAAATAAACTAAATATAAGAAGACTAATATATAAACAATCAAACTAAAAAAGTATAAAAAAAAGAAATACCTATAAATAAGTCATGTCAATCAAGATTTTAAATATCTCACTATTTTCACTACTTGTCCATATTAAAGCATAGCCACCTTCTCAGGTCCTGACACGACAAAACCAAGAGGAATAATAAAATCCGTGTTGAATCATAAGTGTCATCGGAGTATTATTTTCGTCAAATTTGATGGGCTTATTTTGGTCTATAAATACCACAAAGTTGATGCCCACTTCATCGCAACATAACCATCTAACATACACGACAAACCATCAATCTCTTTCTCAGCTTCTCTCCGAAACTCATCAAACATGTCTGTTACTCTAGAGGTTGAGGTTGCTTCTCAATACCCGGCAGACCGAGTCTTTAAGGTTTTTAGTGATTTTGACAACATCGCACCTAAGGTCTTCCCTCAAGTTTTCAAGTCTATTGAGACCGTAGAAGGAAGCGGAGGCGTTGGAACAATAAAGATCTTCACATTTGGTGATGGTAAGAGATCATACCACTATGTGATTGATTAATAACTGTTTCTTTTTCTAACGGATTATACAAATTTACTCTTTATATGTTCGTGTTTAATATAGCGGTCCCATTCAAAAGTGCAAAGCACAAGACTGATGCGATAGATGTGAGCAACTGTAGTTATAGCTACTCGTTCATCGAAGGAGATAACTTGATGGGCATATTGGACTCCATCAATTACCATGTCAAGGTTGTGCCTTCTGACGGAGGATGTGTATTCAAACAAACAATTGTCTATAACTGTAAGGGTGATGAGAAACCGTCCGAAGATTTTCTTAAGAAAGAGAAAGAGTTGTACGAGAACACCTATAAGGCTCTTGAGGATTATGCTGCCGCTCATCCTGAAAGTTATTAAGCTTATTAATCTTCTTAGTTGATGTATTTTGGCTTTCAGTGTGTTTTGGTGTTCTGTATGGTTTGAAATAATGGATGAAGTTCCACTTGAATAATATATTGCTGTATCATGTTTCAGTTTGATATAATAAAGTGGATGAAGTTATTATAAAAAGAAATCAAAAACTAAAAAGGGTGAAAATATATAATTATCATTTATTAGATATTAGATCTAAGGCAAAGACTATTCGGTGGCATAATATTAAAAAATTAAAAATTTAAATGATAAAGCCAAAGTTATTTTCGTTTTAGCCACATGTTTAGGTTTTATTATTTTTTATATATTCGTAACTTACATACAACATTAATATTTTTCATATTTACACCATAAAAACTAATTTTTTTTAATATTTAAAACACATATATTGTTGATACATAAAAAATGAATATTTTTTCACATTATATCAGTTCATTGTGTAATATTCGTTAAATTATTGTGTAATATCAGGTATTTGTATAATATTTGTCCGATCATTGTGTCTAACGTTGATCATCTTGTTTTTCTAAAATAATAATTTTAAATAGTAGAATGTTAAAAATATAAATATTTTATATTTTTCGGTTCTCTTTTATGTAATCTTGATCAGATAATTATATAATTTTCATCAAATAGCCCATTGTGTCTATTACTAATCATCCAGTGAACAATATTAAAAAGCTTTTGTGGCTTAGAGTCAATTGCCTAGTAATGATAGACTGATAGTAACTAATAAAAAAAGTCCAAAAAATAACAAATCACCTATAATTATCAAGAAAAAAAAATTTAAAATATTAAGAAAATGTTTTAAGGTTAAGTTTAAGCTATTAAATTTTAGAGTATGTAAAAGAAGTAATAGAAATTTTAAAAAGGATATTGTTACACATACCCTCTCTTACATATTTTTACCTATTATACCACTACTCTTAAAGTTTGAGATAAATACAATTTAGCCCTTTTGTTTTTTTTTTGTTTTTTTATCTTTTTATGTCTTTTATTATTATTTTTTTAATAATATTAATTTATTCTTTCTAGTATCTAAAAATTCAAAATTTTAAATTTATTCGAACTCTCAAGATAACTTACGAAATTTTTCTACAGGAATTACATCCTTAATAATACATTACTTTATTGTTTTTTTATAGAAAATATCTTTTAAAAATTATTTTGATATGAACTTTAGTGTAATAAAATAAACTAGAAATGAAAACCGCGTGTTGCCGCGGGTTTCTCTTTGAAACTGTATCACGTTACGGATCGGTTCCGGAATTACAGCACATAAGCAGCTAAAAATGTTTAAAGTAAGTTTATTCGTAAGGAATATAATAATCAATCATAAAAAATTATATTTACTTCAAAAACAAATATTTCTTATTCTAATAATGATATAATATAAAAGTTGAATATTAATTTTTTGTAATAAAATATAAATAAGAATAAAAAATTATAAAAATTATATTTATGATGAGATGTTTATGGATTTCAAATCTACAATTAATCAATTTAAAAACACAATTAAAATCCAATTTCTTCTCTTTTTTCAAGTCAAGATCTGGTCTTCTCTCCTCCGTCACCATAAAAACCATATCTATTACACCACCATCACAACAAAAACCACCTAAACACCACCACCACCGTAACAATCGCAGAGCCACCACCACCGCAGGCATCGCATCGCAACACCACCAGCATCGCAGCCATCGTAGCACAACCAGCACCACAACCATGGCAATACCACCAGCACCGCACCAATCGCACCACCACCACCACCGCGACTATCGCAGCACCACCACCGCAAACATCGTAGCACCACCGCAACCATCGCAGCACCACCACCGCAACCACCGCCACAACCATCGCAGCACCACCACCACCGCAACCATCGTAATACCACCACCGCAACCATCATAGCACCATTGCACACCACCACCGTAACCACCGCCGCAACCATCGCAGCACCACCACCGCCACAGTCATCGCAGTACCACCACCACCGCAACCATCGCAGCAGCACCACCGCAACCATCGCAGCAGCACCACCGCAACCATCGCAACACGACCACCGCAACCACCGCTGCAACCATCACAGCACCACCACCGCAGCAACCATCGCAGCACCACTACCAACGGCAACCATCGTAGATTTTGTTTTGTTTTGAAAATTGTACACCATGCATCGCCTTTGATACGGTGGCACTGTAGACACCGACCAAAGGGATTAATATGTATATATAATAAGCTCTGACATGATTATACTGCAATATAATATTTTGTTTTGAAATTAAATTCCATAAGAAAAATATATTATTAACAAACTGTATATAATGGTCGGCGACTCGGCGTGTCATGTAAGAGCATTCACAACCCATGCCTTATAATTATGTGAGTGTGAGTCCTTAAATTATATGAGATAGTTTTGAGTAGTTGTGAGTGGAGGAGAGAGAAAATGTTACTGTTCATCTGTAAATTTAAAGATTCACTGTTCAACCTTTATAAATTTTTTAATATTTTTAAAAGTGGTTGTGAGTGAAGGAGAGAGAAAAGGTAATGAAAAATGTATAAAAATATATTATTTAATTGAAAGAAGAGAGAAGAAGTAGTGATTTTTATTGTAATTATATAGATAAAGATAAGAAATATGATGTGAATGCTCTAAGGGGTGGAGATGTAACTTGTGAATCTTCTAGAACATCAATAGTATGGGATATTTTTCCTGGAAGGATGGTATGCGGAGTAAAATAGTAAATAGATTATATAAAACTGCAAGGGTGCAAAGTGTTAATTAAGATGATGTTAAAACATGCATAATCTTTTTAAGCATTAATTTAAAAGAAATTTGTTATTTTCAAGTTTATGGAGAGATGATTTTAAAACATGCATAATCAATAATGTTTTATAAACATTAATAATTAAAAAAATATGCTATTGACAAGCTTATGAAGAGATATGCAATAATCCACTTTTTTTAATGAAATATATTTGTAAGAATCTGAAGTCTAAACTGTATTGAATTTAATTTTTTGTTAATAAAAAATATTCTAATATTAAGATATCATTTTCTATTGAAGAGTTAAAAGGTTTAAATCATCCAAACTAAAGTATTGATAGTTTATATATAATAATTTAAGATAAGTTAAGAGTCTTATAAAAATTGTAAATTTAATTATTATAAATGTTTTTTTATTTTATATATTTACAAACCTGCTATACTCATAATATACAACTTTTAACATTGTATAATTTTTATGAAGAGAACTCACACAAACTAAATATATTTACAACAGGACTAGAATATTCAACACTAATAAAGACATCACGACAACATAATACCATTAGGCTAAACACCCCTTAAATAAGCATTGTTAAAATTAAAATACTTTCAACATCATATGTTTTTAAAGAAGCATTCTTGAAATATCAAAATTTAAGAATTCAAACACCATTATAATGATCGATTACTTAACATAAAGCAACATCTCCGCTTTAATATACATCACGATTTTAGCGTCAAAATCGAGACATGTTTTCTACCTCACAATTTTATTTTCACAAATTTATATTTTTTCATATGATATTCACTATTTAAATCATATAACATACTGGTATTAACAGTTTTAAATATCCCACTATTTTCGCTACTTGGTCCATGTTTAACGCAGCCACCTTCTCAGGTCATGACACGACAAAACCAAAAGGAATAATAAAATCCGTGTTGAATCATAAGTGTCCTCGAAGTATTATTTTGGTCAAATTTGATGGGCTTATTTTGGCTATAAATACCACAAAGTTGATGCACATTTCATCACAGCAAAATCAACATCACAACAAAAACAACAATTTCTTTCTCTTCAACTATTTAAAAATGTCTGTTACTCTAGAGGTTGAGGTTTCTTCTCAATACCCCGCTGACAAAGTCTTTAAGGTTTTCAGTGATTTTGATAACATTGCACCTAAGGTCTTCCCTCAAGTTTTCAAGTCTATTGAGACCGTAGAAGGAAGCGGAGGTGTTGGAACAATAAAGATCTTCACATTTGGTGATGGTAAGAGATCATACCACTATGTGATTAATTAATAACTATTTCTTTTTCTAATGGATTATAAAAATTTACTTTTTATATGTTTGTGTTTAATCTAGCTGTCCCATTCAAAAGTGCAAAGCACAAGACTGATGCGATAGATGTGAGCAACTGCAGTTATAGCTACTCCTTCATCGAAGGGGATAACTTGATGGGCATATTGGACTCCATCAATTATCATATCAAGGTTGTGCCTTCTGACGGAGGATGTGTGTTCAAACAAACTATTGTCTACAACTGTAAGGGTGATGAGAAACCGTCCGAAGATTTTCTTAAGAAAGAGAAAGAGTTGTACGAAAACACCTACAAGGCTCTTGAGGATTATGCTGCTGCTCATCCTGAAGGTTACTAAGCTTATTAATCTTCTCAGTTGATGTATTTGGCTTTCGATGTGTTTTGGTTTTTGGTATGGTTTGAAATAATGGACGAATTGAAGTTCCATTTGAATAATTGTTGTATCATGTTTCAGTTTGATATAATATGAATTTCTAATTAAAAAATAATCAATTTAGTTATTTTATTCATTGACATGTTCTGTGTATTTAATTTCACTTATTGTTCACAAATCACAAACCATAGTTTGCTAGAATTTCCAAACTCGATGATGGCAACTATATCGGAATTAAGTTTGTGCTTCTGTAAATTAACCCAGCATGGCAGCATATATCTGATAAAACTTGAGACAACACTTGAGGATGGAAATAACACTTATTTTTTTTCTTAATCGTGCTTTATAATTCTTATTATAAGTTTTGTATTAAATTACTTTGCAAGGAATTAAGTAGATATAAAATCAAGGTGTATAATTATCTTAAAATATTAAGTATGTAGTATTATGAATAAAAACAATTTATTTAAAAAAACTATTGGGTGAAACCAGCGCGGTGCGGCGGGGTATAAATATTTTTAGGACTGTGTCTTTAACTAACTCTCTTTTATTGTGATAACTATCATTTTGTTTTTTTATCTGATTAATGTATGATATTAAACATATCTATATTATTATAGGGATGAACAAATTTATAAATAATAAGTTGTTATGCATAATTATTTATACCAAATGTAACAAAATTATTTTTAAGTGTCTTAATTTTTTTTTAAAATTACAATGTTATCTAAAAAGTTGTATTTTATAGTAGTATAGATATATATAGAGATTAATATAACCTTAAATATAATAGTCATACTTTAAATTTAATAAGAAAATGATGAAGTATAAGTATTTAAAGTTTAAAAGGGTATAATAGAAATAAATTTTATGATATTAAACATTAAAGCTTATAACTCTTTATATGATATCTTAAATCTGATGTAAAATTACAAATCTAGTCAATATTTCTCTATTATATTTCACTATAGATAAGAGTGAAAGTATAATTGATTAACTTTAATTTATAAGGACTTGGTCCAAGATATTGAGGGAAACATATTTGATGTTGAAAGATGTCTTTTAACAAAAACTAGTAATTTACTCTTCGCACGTTGCTGCGGCGGCGAATGTACGTGTCATTATCAAGTATAAAATATAATCGACTCAACTTGTTTCTGAACTAAATTTACGTAAAACATGGAGTAACACGAATTTATACCATCAAATGAAAACATATTTTATTTAAATCGACTATATTTCAAACACAATTTACGTTAAAACGTATAAGAACTCAAAATGTACATCAAAATAAGCAAGTGCGGGAAAGACATAGGCGACATGATAAAGCATAGATTACATTCGCTTTAACACATTTTCTAGCAAAATTTACATCAAAACATAGAGTAACTCGAGTTTATACCAACGAAATAAAATTATAATATTTGACCCAACTCGTTTCAAACAAATTTTACACATAAAAATATACACGTAATATTATATAATAAATTTTTTTAAGATAGATATAATTTGAACTACTACTACTATTATAAGAGAAACTAAAATATGAATTAATTAAGAAAGCATACAAAGTATAGTAAATGTTAGACTCGAACCCGGGTCTTATGTATAGTGAAAGAGCTCACAAGTTAGCAAGCTAACCATATTAAAACACAAACAAAAAAAAAGAAAAAAATTAAAAAAAATAAGCAAAGGAAAATTTTAAACACAAAAAAACAACAAAAAAAAGGGGAAAAGCCACCACCACCGACCCAAAAAAAAAAAGGGAAAAGCCATCACCACCGACCAAACCTTTTAAT
>BJCO01737357.1:0-11391 GCA_018326465.1 Flaveria floridana
AAAGTAAAGTATTTTAATTACAAAACTAGAACTCACTCAGCAATGCTGACTTTTATGTATTTTCCAGTTGGCAGGTAACAGGTTGCTGAGGATGGCACACTGAGATGGCTACTCGGCAAGACAAGACTGACATCCAATTATGTTTTGACGATACTGTTGTTTTGTAATTCATTCGACTAATTGTTTTGTGACTTAGAAACTAGAATGTATTGCTTAACAACAGCGTTTTAATGAATGAATGGTTTTGTTAATATTAATTCCGCTGCTTAAATTTATAATATGTAATGTTTTATGCTGTGAATGACCAACTGTGAGGTGCCCCGGGAACGGGGCCTTACATAAAACCTGTAGGAAGAAACAAGAAAAAATATAGTAAATCAAAAAGTTGAATCAATTTTTAAAATTTGTACATTTATGCTTTGATAACTTATATGTTATGACTCACAACTTCGTTTTAAATGGAATTTAAATCAAAGCATAGATAAAAATAATATATTCACAATGGTATATTTAAAATATACAGGACATTAAATTTTATAAAGTTATAAGAAGAGAAAAAAATACGAGTGAATAAGTATAGGGTATAAAGGGTACATATTGCTAAACTTTAAAGGGCTAAAACATAATAATAAAACTTGGTTTGGAAAACAAACTAAATTTTGATAAAATTATCAAACTATCAATATACATTTTAAGGTATTAGTTACGTTAAGTCTCGCGTTACGAGGAGGGGTAGCAAAACCGTGAAAAAAATAACATCAAAAAGTTAACGCGAGTCTAATGTCGAAGGTAAGAAAAACAAAACATCATTAATACCGTTTGAATGTTATATCAAAAAACAAAACTATCACAAACTCGTGTGTTGCGGTGCGACCCTTCACAGTATTTGCGGTGCGACCCTTCACAGTATTTGGAACTTAGATTTTAAAAAAAGTTAAAAAGTTTCACGTCAAAACATTGATTAATATAATCATGTCTCGTTAGGGTTGTGCTATAAATTGGTTTAAAGAAAAGTAAAAACAATTTTTTTGCAGTTAAGGGAATTAAAAGTACATGTGCCATTTTTAAGGAACTAAAGCTTAAAGAATATAAAAGTTAAAATAGGTAACATGCATTGAAGACTTGTAATCTATACATATATAATTTGGTATTTTGTTTTGTAAGGTATATAAGAATAGTATTAAAATAATAAAACACTAAACATTTTTGAAATGAAACACAAAAGAAGTGAGAAATAAGAAAACTCTTAAGTTTAACAAAATTTTCCTTTTTGCCACAAAAAGCCATAGACATTATGTGTTAGGAAGTTGTACGCTATGCTTAAATGATATTCATCATACATTTTAAGGTATGTAACTAAGGTCACAACACATGATCAGCCTTGATAAAAATCGAAGCTTATAAAGCTAGGTGTAACACACGACTAATATTTATAAAACTTATTTCTACTCCGTACACGGTGTGACTAGAGCTAGCTTAATGAAAAGTTACACACTCATTATACATGTTACAATGTTGTTAGTTTAATGCTTTTCACTAAGTGTTATACACTGATAAGCACCCAAAGTATATCAAAACAAACTCTAATTATAGTTCAATAATACGAATAAAACTATACAATATACAATGACATAAATGCTATTAAAAGATTTTTCTATAATTACCATTCGATCAATTCAAGAAATTCAAATAGGTGCCTATTCCAGCTAACGGGTTGATGATTAAGTGTTTAATTTTGATTCACAATGCGCAGCTTGTGATTTTTCCTATTTTCAGTATAAGTTAAATATCCAATGTGGGCTTGCAGGAGAGATAAATCCTCGGACCTTATGGGTTTTCCTTTGATTTTTGTTAAGCAACATGGGGATATTTTTCATTATGTTGCTTTTGAGTTTGTGGTGAAAATTTCCATGTTGGTCAAATATCAAAAGGGTCAACTCTTCTTGTATTACATTAATCCCAAAGGCCATATTCTTGTTTTTTTAATTTCATATTGATTATCCTAGTTGAATTACAATATAAAAAATCATAATTTGTTAATAGATTATTTCACTAGTTGACTTGGTGGTTTAGTACTGAATTATTGGCTTTTGTAAAGGGTCATCAAACACTTGATGATCCTCTATTTTTAAATAAATGGATTGATTGGTACAAAAATGAATAAGTACATTGATGAATTTTAAAGTTGATTTTGCCAAGGCATATGATTCACTATCATGGAGGTATGTTTATTCGGTTATAAGATCATGAGTTTGAGGATAATCGAGTTGGTTGTATATAATCTTGTTTGGACCTGACTACCCTTCGTCGATTTTAACTAATGGAAGTCCCACGACAGAATTCAAATTGAAAAGGGAAACAAGGCAATGAGCTCTGTTGTCTCCTTTTCTATTCATTTTGGTCATTGAAGGTATCCATTGTGTTTTTGAAGAATCAGTTAAGGCAAATTTATTTGATGGAGCCTGGATTAAAATTTATTATTTTTTTATTATTTTCTTATATATATGTATGGTATCGTTACTATATGATGATGATCAGAGTTCAATTTGTCGAATGTTAACTCTTGAATATTATTTAATTTTTAGTAGCTATTGAATATCAACTACAATAATTTCTTTTTGAACAGGTGAGTCTTATAGTTTTTATGTGTTTTTCAACACATTCTTAGTTTTGCCGGAACATTGGTTGCTATAACCAGCTTTTCACCACTACACTTTGCAGATTCTTTTTGAAAGTGAGGGTCCATTGGCTTTGGAACAAAATCTATATAACACACTCTCATTCTTTACGTATGTATATACCGAACAAAAAATAATAGTTTTTTTCTCTAATTATTTAATATTTTATATTAATTTGTAAAAGTTTTTTAAATCGTATAGCAATTTAATGAAACTTAAATGCTTACAAGTAATATTATAACAAACTTCCACTCACCCACCCAACCATCCAACAACAATAAATTTTATATAATTTATTATTTATTAATAATTATTTTAAAAAACATGTTTCTTTATTATATTCTATGGAATATTATTTTACAATAAGTATTTATACTTAATAATAAATATTCTAAAAATTAGGGGTGTGCAAGAAAACCATAATAACCGAACCGTAACCAAAATAACCAACGAAACAGAACCAAAAAATCGAAACCAATAAGAACCAGACGGTTTGGTTTGATGATTTTTTAAAACCGATTTTTTAGGTTTAGTTTCGGTTTGCTTGTAATAAAATACGAACCAAAACCATACAAACCAAACTTTTAAATTTAGAGGTGTAGTCATACACTTATAAACATAATTAGCCTATTACTTAAGGTGTTATTGTTTTTTTCTACCGCAAAATCCATACCGTCTGCAGACCACATCTGCAGGAGAATAAGTGGACCAAACCTCTGCGGTCTGCAACTGGAAGAGTGTCTGTTTTTAACGTCTGCAGACTGTTAAAATCAACTCATGATGGTATACGACGATACTGGATGATGATGGTGAAGGTAGATGGTGGGTGGTGGTGGTGGTGGACGGTGGGTGGAAGCTGACGGTGGTGGTGAACAAGGGTGGTGGTTGGTGATGAGGTTTAATATTTTGCAGACTTTAAAAGACTTTAGAAGTGGTTGTGCCTAGTCTGCATCATGCAGACCTCGTGCATAATTTTATTAATGAAAAGTAATGTAAAAAACAAACACTATGCAGACCTTGACTTATATTATATAATTTTTTTTAATATTTATATTTTAAGAATAATTTTTAAACTTTTTTGCTTGAATTGGTAGATTAAAATATTTTATTGAACTTTTTGTTATTGTATTTTATAAATTGCAATTCATTTAATGTCAAGTAATTTATAATAATATGTAGATTATATTTAAATTTCAAAAAATGATTGAAGCCTAAAGATTTTAGTTTATTTTCATTAATTTGAATTAATTTTTTCTTAAAAAACTTGAGCCCGAATGGTTATAAGAACCTAGAAACCGAAATATCGGTTTTTAGTTTTTATTTGGCTAAAGCCAAACCAAAACGTCCTATGCACACCCGTATTAAAAATCATGTTTCTTTATTATATTTTTTCATGTAATGTTTAATTTTTAATACTATTTTACAATATCTATTAAATATTTAATAATAACTATTCTATTAATATTAATAGCAATTGAATTTCCACCAACAAATACATAATTCACAGTCTATTTCTTCCGCTCTTCACACTAAACTTACACACTTTATTTCTTACACTCTTCACACTTAAAGTTTCATTCACACACTTTTGTTATTCATAGTGAATTTGAACTTGCACCTGGGTCCAAAGAATGACTATGTTTTGTATCTTGAAACAGAGCATCGTGCTAGACAGTTGTTCCTTAATCCAAATGAGGGGAAGTATGCCCCGTGAAACTTAAACGTGAGGATGGTACTTTTTGGCATAGTCTTAGTGACGGTGAACTTCATTTTACACTTAATGTTCTACATTACATCAAACTTTCCGAGAGAGGGGGTGTTAGCATGTGGTATAGGAAACTTAATTATGCCTTGATCGAGGCACTCATGTGGTATCCGGAGACAAACACATTTCACTTACCTTTTGGTGAGGCTACAATAACATTACAAGATGTCAACATTTGTGTTGGTTACCCATTTAGGGCATTGCAGTAACCGGCTACGAGTATTATTTCACCATTGAACAACGTATTGCATTGTGTAAAAATTATTTAGGTTTTACACTAGAAGAAACGGATTTCAAATGAAATTGTGTAAAAATAAATACTATATAACAACATATAAAACCTAACACTTTAGATGACCAGACAGGACAAGAAGATTGCATCAATCGTGCACGATATTTTATTCTTATACTATATGCAACATGTATATTTGCTCATAAAAATAATGCACATATTTCATTACATTTATACTATACTAATTTGCAACATTTGTATGCATAATGATGTTGTATCATATGTTTAGGGGATTACTTAAAAAAGTTTGATTTTTTTCACTTTTAATCCAAAGTTCTTCATTTTAGCAATGTAACCTCTCAAAATTTGATAGTTTTTTTACTTTTAACCCAAAACTCTTCATCTTTTGCAATTTAATCTCATAATTTTTATTGTAACCTTTCGTATTTTTGTTAAATAAAAGTTAATCCCATTATAATCTTGTAAGGACCATTGTTGGTATTAATGAAACTATGAGGGTTATTCATGATTGTTTCTTTTATTTTTACTTAAATTCATTAATTAGTTGGGTTAATAATTAAGGTTATTAAAAACAAACATAATAATAATGATGATAATAATAATAATAATAATAATAATAATAATAATAATAATAATAAACAATAATTTATAAAAACTAATTAAACTTAAAAATATTTAAAACTTAAAATAATCAAGTTAAGAGGGGCCCTTATGCAAATTTTAAAACTTTAAATGGAAGTTTGGGCATAAAATAACAAAAGATTAAACCGCAGGGACCATTTGTGTAATTCTAAAAATCCCAAACTCAATCTTCCCCCACCCGTTTTTCCGGCCAGGATTCCGGCCAAGCTCCGGCGGGCTCCGACGATGCCCAAATTCACTGCACTCCGCCGATTTTTGATCCGAAACCGCTCCCAAATCCTCCTAGAAGGTGATTCGAACCTGTATGCATCGATTAACCGCATTTAAGCATTCGTTTCTAGACTAATCGACTACATAACCGAATCACATTAAACTACTTAGCCGCTCGAGCATTAAACCGTAATTATAATCTAATTAAACGTACCTACACAATCATCTAACTATTACCAAGCGACTAATGATTTCAATTTCACCTGAAACAAGCAAGAACATCATCCTCGATCCTCCCCCTTTGCCGCAATTGCATCTTAATCGAAGTCCATCTTTTGAACGAACTAAACAGAAATTAATAGAGGTTTTTTTATCAATGTGATCCTTGGAAGATTCCTACAAAACGAATTGGATTATTATCCACATTTGCATCTTGAATCAACTTCGACAAAGCCGCTCCTGTTCTTCATTCTGTTCGTTCTCAACTCATCATTAATCGGGTAATTTATCACACCTAAGCACTCGATTCTACATGGGGAGCAAAAGCCCCATGTTTATTACAGTAATCATTATCGTTTTATGCTTCAATTGGATTGAATTCGAATTAGGGTTTATGTGATTTGGGGGAACTTCTTTAAACTGGGTTTATAACATTTCCAAACCAATCTAAACCACGACCACGACCCTGGTTCACTAGTTAAGACACTTGCAACTCTACCTTGAGATCCCGGGTTCGAACCTGGGCACTCTCATATATTTTTTAAAGGCTTTTTCAGCCTTAATTTAATTATAGAAAATTTTTAATAAATATAAAAATAGTTTTTATGAACTTCAAATATTTTTAAAGACATCAAATAATTTTTATAACTTTTCCAAATTTAAATAATTAAATATCTATTTAATAAAATATTTTAACAAAGGTTATTCTTGGTTGATTTCTATTAAGATGGATTTTAAATAATAATTTATAAATTATTATTGGTCCAAATGTTACTTTTAAATTATCATCGTTTAAATCATGACTATTTCAAATGTTTATATTTAAATTGTATTAGATAATATAAATGATTTAATTTTATTTTCTCTATATTAAAATACATAAATGGTATATTTTTTATTATATTATTTAACGTATTTATAAAAATCCCCAAATTCCACTTAAAACTCTAGTCCTCGTTAAATCGTTAAACTCATCATTGGACTTAAATCTGTAAATATATATATGATTAGGTACCTTGTGAAGAATTTACTTGGAACACCTATTATTATTCTTATTAAATCATCATATATATACTTATTCGTCATGTGAGTTTTTCCATACCCCTTTTTCATATTTTCACACTTTGGGGTAAAACATGTTATACTTATTATCGTTGCACTTGTAAACTTATTTGAGACTTGTAAACATCTTGGCAATTCATCATATTGTGATTATCATATTATGGCGTTTATATGTACAATCATTAACTATTGCTAGCCTGGCGAAGTCATAGATCTATGGGCCTGACAAGCCTATTTGGTGGCCCTAGTGTCGTATTCTTGAGCACTATGGGGACCAAGTACACTTAGCTAATCGTATAAACTTGTTAGCGTGGAATCTTATAAACTGTCAAGGTTTGATTGTTACATCTGTTCATAACATCCCTAATTACTTTATTCACTGACTTATGACTTGAGTAGTCATCTTTTATATACTTATTGTATGAAAACTATGGAAAGCTCACCAACTTTATGTTGACCTTTTATTTTTTAACATGTTTCAGGAATTAAATCTGCTTAGCATGCTTTGAAGGCTTACATCTAGGATTGGACCTAAAATGATAAAAGGACTTATATGGTCACATGACGTTATGAAATTTTTGTATTTATGATTACTTGAGCTTATGTTATAATCTTATTGTTTGTATTGAACCTTGGAATATAATAATATTTTCATTTTAAATAGCGTTGTGTGACATGAACAATGTTAACCCTCACATCTCAACGTTTCCGCCGTTAAGGTTGGTGTGTGACATTTATACTTTCAACTTTGGGTTCCTATACTTTTCATCTTTCACAATTTTTGTTTTACGTTCCGTTCCAAGTTTTGCAAGCTAACATAACACAACATGCATATGTGCTTTAACATTTTTTATGTTTTACTTTACATTCATTCTAAAATTTGCTAGTTAACACAACCCAATGCGCGTGTGTGTTCAATTTGACAGGTTCGTCGCAACGCAGAGGTCTTAAATAGACTTAGTTGTATTTTTATATGTTTTACGTAATGGTCTAACTTCTTCATATTAACACATCGTACTTCAGTGTTGATGGTCGTTAGCGGATGTGTGTCATTGATATTATTTGGCATGGTTTTACGCTCTATCGTAACACGGAGAGCTTAATATAGTTTATTAAATAATCTACAAGATCTAACAATTGGTGCCGGTCAAAGTTGAGGCAATGCCACCCTTGCCTTGTTGTATAGAAACTTATGCAGGGGACCATTCCGGTGGTGAAAATAATGGGCGATCCCGTGTACCTTCTATGAATATAGGCATGAACCTGGATTTTACCGATTGCACTAAGGTTGGAAGACCACAATAATGATTTTCAAAAACCATATGTTGCAATGTATTTATTAAGAGTTGTTTTTAGTTAATTTATTAGTAATGCGTTGCTTAGATATTATTTTTTTAAGGTGGTAATATTATATTAGTAACGTATAAACTTCTGCATACGCAATTAGAGATCACCGTACTACTTTGCAATCACTACTAGATAGAGAGATATTTTTATTAATATATTATTTGTATGATTGGGAAACAAAAACTATATAAATTATTATTTTTTATTCGCAGTTTGACTGGAAACCTTATGAGGGTGTGGTGCGACATCTACCCCGTATATGCAGGTCTAGCATCCGTAGTTGGAGGTCAAATTGTCATTTAAATTTTTTGGATGTTGTAGAGTATCATCTAGTTGAAAGTGTTATGAGACAATTTAGATATGTTCAACCCATCCCCCCGCCATTTTCCCTTGTCACATGGCATACTTCAGTCTCTCCGTGATCTTAGTTGTATCGGGAGGGTAGAGACAAGCTTATTAAATTACCATCATAGCTATGTGGAACTCTGGAATAGTCGAGAGGAAGATGTTGTGAATGGAAAATTCAGCAACCCGACTACGATAAAACATAATTACATAGAATGGTTCAATCGCCATACTATTCGACATGTGAAATACGTGAGGTACATTTTGAATGTCAGGCCTACTAGATTCCAAGATCACGGAGGAAGATCCCAACTCACAGAGGAAGATCCCAACTCTGGATGTTCGTCTAAATGTTACTTACCTAAAATTCATAATTTAGGTGAAGCTTTCCGAAGTTTTAGCTACTCTCCCTTAAATTCCTTTATGGATTCAACCTTAATTTTTAACTACACGCCTCTAAGGAATATGATTCGTGGGATATCCCCAAATCAATGTCAAGTATTCAACAATATTCAATATACTAGAGTTCCTGATCAAGTACGACCACAATACAATAATTTATCACTAATTGAGTTAGACTTGGGCCTGTGGGTGAGTCAAAACATGACTCAATACCCATCGAGTTCTCAGCACGAAGAACTTGAACCAGATATTGGTATCCCCGACCAAGCCATACAAAGACGCGCATGACCGACCAGAATTTGTAGGAGACCCGATTGTGGAACGGGACATCATGTAGTTTTTTTTCTTTTATATGTATTAAAAATTATTGTTGTTGTCCTTTTAATTTTTATATGATAGTATGTTTTTATATGTTCAATGTGGTGTTTAGGTCTTTTAAAGTGTGGATGTATTGTAAAGCTTTGCATGTAGTTTTTTTAGATTTTTGGATGTATGAACTTTTAAATGACCATGCATACAACTTTTATCATATTTTTTGAAGTACTGGGAAACATGCATCTTGTATTAACTTTTTTCACGCATCTTTCACTTCATCGTCAGCTTTTATCATTTTGGTTTCAGAAATATGTTTTAATGAGAAATTGTTAATCGCATGAGCAGTTTTTTATTTTTTGGTTTGTTTGAGGGAGAAACAGCTCATTCCAAAGCAGTTTTATTAAAATCCAAAGGGTACATGTAAACCATTCTAACAGAAGCTGCTTCACTTGAGTTAACAGAGTAGAACAGTAGTAAACAAAACAGAAGAAGATGACAACAGTGTTACTGAAACCACTCATTCCGATAGATGTTTTTAACATTCACCAACAACCCAATTATTAAAAGTTTGAGCTTATAAAGAAAACATCAGTTGAAGAGCCAATATTACTATTAACCACTGATCACATAATTATTTTTTATATTGTTTCTAAATCTTTACTATATTAATAAGCATATGAAGAGGGCAAAGTTGTCATTTACTCAAATCTCTTAAATTTAAGAGTTTTACAACTCTTGAAACATTATGTACAACATCTAAAGCACACTTAAAGCAAGAAAGAAGAGGGTGGATTCAAAATTCAAAATCATTGTCCATATATAGCACTCAACAAACACCCAAAACCCTTACCTTATCCCTAACCCCATCTTTTCCTAACCCAGATCCAGCAGCCAAAACTCTTGCTCCATGACCACCGCCATCCATCTCCTGCAACCGCTTTCTTCATCGTCATCTTCTTCCCCTGAATTGTCATCATCTTCCCCTGAATTGTCATCATCATCATCTCGCACGGTATCCCACCCACGAAGGTTTTCCGGTCAACAAATGTTCTCAACGTTTTTTCTTTTTCCATTTGGTTTATGAAGAGAGAGCGCGAGCGAGTAAGCGGCGATGGTGGGAGACAGTGGTGGAGACGGCGGTGGAGATGGAAATAGAGAGACCCGGTGGTGGTTTGCCTTCGATCTGTTGTCAGTGGTGCTTGTAGATCTATGGTACCTTGGATCTATGGTACCTTCGATCTGCTCTCAGCCAATGAAGATGGTGGATGAAGGTTAACCCTACTAAAATTCAGAGTTCATCTTTGAAATTGAAGCGCCTACGGCGAGGTCCATGGCCGACGAAATGATATCATCAGCATCGATCATCTTGGGGTTTCCGACACGTCATCGATGATGGTTGCTTTCTCCAGTAGGTCAGTGAACTATGAATTTATGTTGTTTGTGGTTTCAATTTTGATGCAAAATTGCTTCTTGTGTTTACGTTTGCCAAGCTCACCGACTCCAAATTGATTTTAGGTCTAGGAATTGAAGTTGCTACTACTGATACTATACTTCTTTAAATTTTCAGGTTATAATCTTTTCAATCCATAACTTAGCCCTGATTCTTTTTTGTAATTCAATTCTCTTAAAATCCAAGCTTACGAGGTTTTTCGATTAACTAGCAATTTACTTATAGAACTTTGGTTTCTGCAATCCCCTCTTTGCGAATCACAATTAACCTTCAAATTGATTATCCTTAATTGTCTTTCATTGTGTTTTGATGTTCATTGTTGATGAAGTATTTGTTTGGTGCATATTGTTGATTTTTTGATCTTCTAATTGAATTCTACCTATTAGATGTTAGTGGAAGCTGCTGTAAATTAATTAATTAACTATTAGTATGTCTTTTTAATAAATTCTTAGCAAATTGAAATATATGAACACAGTTGGTACAAAATGTAGGACAATTAGGTCATATGAAAAATCCTCAGGCATAATGTAACACCCGTATATTTCCTTTAAAAAGAAAATAAAAGACTAAGAAAGAAAGAGAAAGAAAAGGGAAAGAAATTAAGGTCAACCCAAAGTTTAGGGACTAAAGGTGTAAAAAGAAGCAAAAGCTGGTAAAAGTTGGTGAAAAGGGGGCATGGCCGCCCATTTTCATCCTGCACATC
>BJCO01737358.1:0-16459 GCA_018326465.1 Flaveria floridana
GATTGTTGTTGGACATAAGGATATAGAAGGATGATTAAGTTGGGATGTTGGATGGTAACAAAAATAATAATACTTGGACACATTATAAAGTTACAATTAAAAATAAGGTTTGACGAGCAATGAATCAAGGACTAGGACTAAGATTTTAGACCGTATACGAGACTAGCGGGAGATTGTGACAAAAAGGACATAATTAGAATGACAAATAAGGACTCAAGGTTTCCTAAACATTAATAATAAATCAAGCTTAAAAATAATATATATATATATATATGTATATATATATATATATACATGTGTTATTTAAAAAGATCTCAAATAAATAGATTTTTAAAATAAGTAGGTTTAAAAATATATATAATAATATCAAAATATGAATTTTGTTAACATCAATAGCTATAATGATCGGTTTTATAAAAGAAACATAAGAAACTTTGTATAAAAATTCACTATTTTATAAATAATTAGTAAAGATATTAATAATCTATGTCAAACTATAAATATATATATATATATATATATATAATACAAGTTAGAATAATTAAGATTTGTAACTTTAAAACAATTTGTTAAGAAATGTAATAAATAAACGTGAGAAATAAATATAAGGTTAATAAATAGGCTAGTGATAAGTATTGAATGTTAAAAATACGCTAGGGCTAGACATTACTTATAAGCCGAATGTGCTATAATTCACATATTTTCTAAAATAAATAAACTTTTACGAGAAGTTGACCAAAATATTTTAATATGATAAAGACGTTTTATTCTCAAAAAGTGACTATTTATGTTGGGTGAAATGCATTCTCATAAGCACAATTTTATCAAATGTTGATTAAAGTTATAGACATTTAGGGTTTTGATTAATCGGAGCCTAGCATAATAACTGTATCTCAATTGCATTCAAAGGTGAGTTCTTCAGCCTCATTTTAAATATTATTTTATTTAAACTGTTTTGGGGAAAAAGCATGATGAACTTTATATGATGGGTAAAATGGGATTAATATATGTTATGAAGGTATAAGTTAGGTCAACATTATAAGTGTATAATGTTGAGCCCCTAAATCCCTCCATAATCATTAACCTCGAGGAGGCCACAGAAAATATTCATAGATCTATCGGGTTAGAATGGCCCGCTCTCGTGACCAGTCACACTGGTCAGGTTGTAGCGAGCGAATTTATATGTTTGGACTGTTGTAGGGTAACGACGTGTTTCTTGGTCTGATTATGGACTTATGACCTAAATTAATCATAGTACCTAGCTAGTCTATGTTATGTATATTATATCTCGTTACATTGTATTGGTTTAAAATCAAATGTTTATAAGATTTAAAACCCCGAATGCTCACCAATATTATGTTGACGGTTATTATTTTTCATGCTTTTTAGGGTCATAGGTAAACTCTGTATGGATTTACTGGAATGTGTCTTTGGAGGGTCAAACGCGTCGGTTGTTTTCAAGTTATAACAACCTAATAATGGGATGTTGTTATTTGTATAAATAATTTGATTGTGTAATAAACCGTTTATCGCTATGTTACGTTTAAAAAGCGTTTATAGAAAGGCTCTTTCTTAATCAACTGTTAAATCATTCGCGTTTGACTATAACCGTTGGATTAATTCCAACTTTCGTTAACACCACGTCACGTGACTTTCCGCTGTGATTTTCGGGGTGTGACAGAAGTTGGTATCAGAGCTAATGGTTATAGAGAACTAGACATTTTTTTTAAAAAGAAAATCTGGACTATAACCTATAAAATGATTACTTGACTCAAAAGACGATTCCATACCATGGGTCTTACGCTAATTTAATGTATTATTGTGAGAATAATAGTTATACTAAGACCTTATTTATTTGTGATTTAGAATAAGTTAGAGCATTACTTAATTAATAAGTACACATGCATACATTTCTTCTTCTGTAGATGTCTGATCGAGTTAACGGAAAGGGAGTACCAAATCTTAGCAGCAGCACCAAGGGTCCATCAGAACCCATTTCCTCTACACCATGGTATCACCCTACCCATCCCTACTTTGCAGCTACCCTTTACCCAAGCATGGAAAACTAGGGGAACGAATGGATATCCGAGTATGATGATAAAAGCCCTGCACCAACTACAGCCACTCTCGAGCCTATTATTGAGGAGCCAGTTGGTTTGGTTCACAAGAGTGAGATTCCAACGGAAATGACACCTGTCACTCCTATTCCCCTCATGCAACATCCACCAAAGATTTGGTTGGTGTATGAACGAAGGAAACACAGGGGGAAGAAGAGGGTGGTTGATGATGATACCGGTATGGAGGTAGCACCTATGCCCAAACGGGCCAGACTTCTTGATGACCAATGGAGATGGATCATGGATGCCATGAGAGGATGGGCCACGAGAGATGAGATTCCTTCCACCTTCGAGGTTGGAGAGTCATCTACTGCTCCTCGTGGGAGCACTATGGGTGGTGAACCCATTGAGCGAGTGATGGCTACTTTGACAGTCCAATGTGTATGACAAGAAAAGGAACTGCTGGCAACCAAGAAGAAGATACGGGTTCAGGATGCGGTGAGTCAAGCTTTAGATGGGAGGATGATGACGATGGAGGAGGAGAAACTATTGGACGATAGCGCCCTGAGCCAGATGCACTTTTTATTGACAAACCTGGAGATTAGTCTCTCAGAGACTAGGAATCGATTAACTCTGGTAGAGCAGAGAGCAAGCACAGCTGAGGAAATATTGGTGACAGCTCAATAGTACATGATCATGATGGGAGAACGAGCAGAGACTTCTATGGCAGTGGCTACATTGTGTCTGATGTTGATCTCATACCTGATGCACATTGGTATTGGAGCTTCATTTATAGGATAGATTTTAGATGCAAGCCGGTGTGCTTGAACCTTTTGATCGAGATAGAAACTCGCTAACTTATGTAGACAATTTAGCTAATGATCTTTTAGATATATGATCTTCGTATGCATGATGGTAGTTAATGTATGATCAATAGTATGTTAGTTTTAATTTCTATTATGATAATATCAATTGATTATGGAAATTGCTTGTATATATATATTATATGAATTAATCATAAGGACTAATTAAACATACTATTACGTGAGCGTCATACATTATCTAAACCCCTTTTCCTACCTTCGAAACAGAATTAAGTCATGCCACCTAGAACACGAAATACATCCTCAAGCGGAAACGCCAATTTACCAGCTACTACAGAGGAACTGGCCCAGTTGATAGCTCAACACGTCAAATCAGCCTTAGAACAACATGATGCTAATATAGCAGCCGGTCAAGGAAGAAGGCAAGAAACTATAGGTAACGGTCTTGGAAACAGAGCGGGAAACGACTCAAAAATAGGTTCCGGTATTGTTGCAAATAACGGATCCGGTACAAACGGAAACCCAGGAAGTTCATTAGGTGGACAACCACAAGGGTGCTCATATAAGACTTTTCAAGGATGCAATCCAAGAATTTTGACAGGTGCTAAAGGACCATTAGATATAATTCAATGGATTGAAAGAATGGAGACCGTCATAGCCATAAGCAATTGCTCTAATGATCAGAAGGTCAAATATGCAACTTGTTACTTTCAAGATGTAGCATTATCATAGTGGAATTCTCAACGTCAACTGTTGGGTGATGCAAATGCATATGAACTCACTTGGGAACAGTTGAAGGAAATGTTGTTTAAAGAATACTGCCCTTGCAATGAACTTCAGAAAATCAAAACAGAATTCTAGAATCACACAATGGAAGGTGCTGAAATCCGAGCTTATACGTCCAGATTCAATGACCTTGCTAGACTGGTACCTCGAATGGTTACACCAGAGTACGTTCGAATTGAAAGATACATATGGGGATTGGCACCCCAGATAAGAAGCAACATTACAGCCTCCAAATCTACCACGATCCAAAGTACTATTGCTATCGCACACTCCCTAACTGATGATGCTATACGTAATGGAACCCTGATCAAGAAAAACGATCATGGAAAAGTATGATGGAAGTAGAGAGGAGAACGGTTAAGGTGGACAGAAGATCGTTCGATGGGAAGAGAAAATGGTTTGGAAGTTCCAAGGGGCAAGTGAATAATAGGAAGGGCTTCAACCTAGGATCTGAGCGGGTTTACATTGCAACTTCAAGCAATAACAGAGCAAACAGAGATTCTCAAGGGAAATGTAGCAAGTACGGGTACTTCCATAATGGTGATTGTAGAATTTTCACTCATTGTCATAAATTTGGACATCCGAGCCAAAATTGTCGAACAAAACCTGGTGAGAATGTGACAAGGAATGATCGTGCCAGCTATGAATATGGTGTAGTAGGAAACTTCAAGAAAGATTGCCTAAAATTGGATGGATCTAAGGCCTGGGAGGGGAGAGCTTTTGAAATGAATACTAGAGAGGCACGTCACGAACCGTCAGTAGTTAACGATACATTTCTTATTAATAATCATTATGCCTCCATTTTGTTTGACACTGGTGCTGATCTAAGTTTCGTATCAAAAGAATTTGAACCATCATTGGGAATTAAACCCTGTAAGCTAAGTAAGAAATATATTATTGAGTTAGCTAACGGGAAGAAAATAGAATCTAACGAAGTAATCAAAAATTGCACCTTACAACTTAACAATCATCTTTTTAGTATCGACTTGTTACCTGTCGATCTTGGAAGCTTTGACGTTGTTATTAGAATGGATTGGCTCTCTCGGAATCATGCTGAAATAGTATGTTTTGAGAAGATAATTCGCTTGCTAACTCCTAGCGGAGAATTTCTAATCATACAATGAGAAAAAGGAAAACCTCCATTTTAGATTGTTACTGTCATGAAAGCTTACGAATACTTAAGTGAAGGATATCCCGCCTTCCTAGTAAAATCCATTGATATTAAGAATAAGGAGCGAAGGATTGAGGACATTCCGGTTATGTGGAAATACCCAGAAGTATTTCCCGAAGATCTACCAGGATCACCTCCACAAAGATAGATCAAATTTCGAATTGATCTGGTACCCGAAGCCGCGCCTGTAGCTCGATCACCGTATCGACTAGCACCATCTGAGATGCAATAATTGTCAAAACAACTACAATAGTTATTAGACAAAGGATTCGTTTGACCAAGTTTTTCTCCTTGGGGAGCACCGGTCCTATTCGTCAAAAAGAAAGACGGATCTTTCAGAATGTCTATCGATTATCGGGAATTAAATAAGCTTACTATTAAAAATCGATACCCATTACCAAGAATCGATGACTTGTTCGATCAACTCCAAGGATCCAGTTACTATTCAAAGATTGATTTACGATCTGGGTATCATCAACTGCTGATAGCAGAAGAGGACGTTCTAAAGACAGCCTTCAGAACACGTTACAGTCATTACGAGTTTTTAGTAATCCCATTTGGGTTAACTAACGCACCTGCTATATTCATGGACCTCATGAATAGGGTTTGTAAGCCCTACTTGGACAAGTTTGTGATAGTGTTCATTGACGATATTTTGATATATTCACAGTCCAAGGACGAACATGAGCAACATCTCAGGCTAATCTTAAAGGTATTAAAGAAAGAAAAGCTATACGCAAAATTCTCCAAGTGTGAGTTTTGGCTTCGAGAAGTTTGATTCCTCGGACATGTTATTAACGAAAAGGGTATCCATGTGGATCCGGCAAAGATTGAAGCAATCAAAAATTGGGAAGCCCTCAAATCTACAACGGAAGTACGACAATTCTTATGGTTAGCTGGTTATTATCGGAGATTTATAGAAATTTTTTCAAAGATAGCTCAACCGTTGACCCTATTAACTCGTAAAGATAGAAAGTACGAGTGGAGTAATGAACAGGAAAAAGCCTTCCAATTACTAAAACAAAGGTTGTGTAGTGCACCCATACTGTCCCTACCTGATGGAACAGATGGATTCATAGTGCATTGTGATGCCTCCCGATTAGGTCTTGGATGTGTATTGATGCAGAAAGATAAAGTCATTGCTTATGAATCAAGGCAATTAAAGGTACATGAAAAAAATTACACTACCCATGATCTAAAATTAGGAGCTGTGGTTTTCGTTCTTAAAATTTGGAGACATTATCTTTATGGAACCAAATGCATCATATATACTGATCACAAAAGTCTACAACATATTTTTAAAAAGAATGATTTAAATATGAGACAACGCTGATGGGTGGATTATTAAATGATTACGATTGTGATATCCGATATCACCCAGACAAAGCAAACATCGTGGCACATGCACTTAGTAGAAAAGAGAGAGAAAAGCCTGTACGAGTGCGAGCGTTAGAATTAACCATGCAAATCAAACCTTATTAACCAAATTCGTGATGCTCAACTTGAAGCATTAAAAGACGAAAATTTAGAAAGTGAAGGCATACGAGGAATGATCAAGGAACTAACACCTGACTCCGATAAATTAAGGTATTTTGCAAACCGAGTATGGGTTCCGAAGTACAGAGACTTACGCAAAGTGATACTTGACGAAGAGCATAAATCAAGATACTCAATCCACCCGGGGACCGACAAAATGTATCATGACGTAAAGGAATTTTACTGGTGGCCTAATATGAAAGGAGACAGCATCAAATGTTAACCAGTGTATGACCTGCTCCAAGGTAAAGGCAAAATATCAGAAACCGTCCGGACTTTTACAACAACCTGAGATCCTAAAATGGAAATGGGAATGTATTGCCATGGACTTTATAACAAAACTACCTAGGACATCAAGTGGTCATGATACGATTTGGGTAATCGTCGACCGATTGATGAAATCCGCACACTTCTTACCCATGAAAGAAACATATAGCATAAATAAATTAGCCGATTTATACATCAAGGAAGTGGTGTCTCGTCATGGTGTACCAATTCCATTCATATCTGATAGAGATATTCGATTTACCTCAAGATTTTGGCAATCCCTACATGAAGCCATGGGTACTCGACTAGACATGAGCACAACATATCACCTATAAACGGACGGCCAGAGTTAAAGAATCATTCAAACTCTGGAAGACTTATTAAGAGCATGTGTGGTTGATTTTGGCGGAAACTGGGATACTCATTTACCATTAGCTGAGTTTTCATACAATAATAGCTATCACACTAGCATTAAAGCCGCGCCATTTGAAGCACTGTATGGAAGGAAATGTCGTTTGCGTCTATGTTGGGCAAATATTGGTGAAAGACAATTAACAGGACCAGAGATTATCCAAGAAACAACAGACAAGATCATCCAGATTAGAAAGAGACTTGAAGTCGCCAACAGCCGACAAAAGAGTTACGTAGATAACCGAAGAAAACTATTGGAATTCATGGTCGGTGACAGAGTATTCTTAAAGGTGTCTCCATGAAAGGGTATTGTGAGATTTGGTAAGAGAGGGAAGCTTGGCCCTCGATTCATAGGACCATTTGAAATGATGGAACGAATTGGAAAGGTCGCATACAGACTCAATCTACCAAAGGAACTCGGAAATGTGCATAATGTGTTTCATGTGTCTAATCTAAGGAAATGCATGACGGATGAGTCTCTATTTATTCCACCAGACGAAGTTTGTATCGACGACAAGCTTCACTTTGTCGAAGAAACCAATAGAAGTCTTGGATCGGAAGATCCAGAAACTCAGGCGGAGTCAAATCAAATTAGTTAAAGTACGGTGGAACTCTAGAAGAGGACCTGAATTTACTTGTGAACGTCAGGATCAAATGCAACAAAAGTACCTTCACCTGTTCGAATCCAGACCCCATGCAAATTCAACTGCATAAAATTTCGGGACGAAATTTCTTAATCGAGGGGAGACTGTGACACCCGGTCAAAACATGTCAATGCTCAAAATTATATTAATAATAAATTTATGATTATTTAATATTAGTATATCTGATTAATTAAGAAACCCTACGTTACGGTTCTAAGGAACGTTGAAATCGGTTAACCGTTGCATTTAATAATAACAATACTAATACTAATAATAATAATACTATTAGTAATAAGAATAATACTAATAACAAATAATAATAACAATAATAAAAATGATTATGGTAGTGGTGCTTGGATGACACCTACCATCCAAAGGATCTTGCACAATCCCTATAAACACAACACTCCACCAAAAACCTCTTCATTTCTCTACCACCATTTCCACTCCCACCACCACCACACCCATCAGCCACCACCACCACCACCTCCACCGAGACCACCACCGCCGTCTGCACCATCCGCCGCCGCCACCACGATCACCATCACCCGCTGCAACTACAACCATCACCGCACCACCACCCCCGCGACCATCACCACCAACATGCACCACCACCGTAACCGTCACCCCCTCTCTCTCGACCGCAACCATCAATACCATCACCACCCATAGAACCACCATCACCACCCGTCGCACCACCATCAACACCACTAGACATCTTCATCTACTTCTCTCTCTATCTTTAAGAAGGATTCTAGTGGAACTTAGAGTAGAACCCGAAGTTGTAATCGGGAGTCCAAGATCATGCTTGCATTGTGTGTGTTTACAATCCATTAGTACTCAAGGTATACTTGTTAGATTGCTCTTATCTTACCATGCATGGGTGATCAAGATGAATATATTGATGAACCCTAGTTTCACCCATCTTGATGTTCACAAAAGTTTTTGTTTTGATGATTTTAAGTTTAGAAACATGTTTGAAAGAAAATAATAAATCTAAAATATATATAGAATAGGTTATAATTTGATGAGATCTTGATAATGATGTGATATGGGGTTGTATGAAGACATGTAAGTGTAGGTATATGTATGTATATGTCGCGTATGTGTGTATGTTTATGTAAATGGAAGATTTGATGGGTTATGATCTTTAAGAAATCATTAGGTGGTAACATTGGATGAATGATTGTTGTTGGAAATAAGGATATAGAAGGATGATTAAGTTGGGATGTTGGATGGTAACAAAAATAATAACACTTGGACACATTATAAAGTTACAATTAAAAATAAGGTTTGACGAGCAATGAATCAAGGACTAGGACTAAGATTTAGACCCTATACGAGACTAGCGGGAGGTTGTGACAAAAAGGACATAATTAGAATGACAAATAAGGACTCGAGGTTTCCTAAACATTAATAATAAATCAAGCAGAAAAATAATAATTAGTATATATATACATGTATTATTTAAAAAGATCACAAATAAATAGATTTTTAAAATAAATAGGTTTCAAAAAAAATTATATATAATAATATCAAAATATATATTTTATTAATACCAATAGCTATAACGATCGGTTTTATAAAAAAAAGAAACTTTGTATAAAAATTCACTATTTTACAAATAATTAGTAAAGATATTAGTAATCTATGTCAAACTATAATATATATATATATAATACAAGTTAGAAAAATTAAGATTTGTAACTTTAAAACAATTAGTTAAGAAATGTAATAAATAAACGTGAGAAATAAACATAAGGTTAATAAATAGGCTAGTGATAAGTATTGAACGTCACAAATACGCTAGGGCTAGACATTACGTATAAGCCGAATGTGCTATAATTCGCATATTTTCTAAAATAAATAAACTTTTACGAGAAGTTGACGAAAATATTTTAATATGATAAAGACGTTTTATTCTCAATAATTGACTATTTATGTTGGGTGAAATGCATTCTCACAAGCACAATTTTCAAATGTTGATTAAGTTATATACATTTAGGGTTTTGATTAATCGGAGCCTAGCATAATAACTGTATCTCAATTGCATTCAAAGGTGAGTTCTTCCACCCCATTTTAAATATTGTTTTATTTAAACTGTTTTGGGGGAAAAGCATGATAAACTTTATATGTTGGGTAAAACGGGACTAATATATGTTATGAAGGTATAAGTTGGGTCAACATTATAAGTGTATAATGTTAAGCCCTTAAATCCCCCCATAATCATTAACCTTGGGGAGGACACAGACTATATTGGTAGATCTATTAGGTCAGAATGGCCCGTTCTCGCGACCAGTCGCACTGGTCAGATTGTAACGAGGGAATTTATATGTTTGGACTATTGTGGGGCAACGACGTGTTTCTTGGTTTGATTATGAACTTATGACCTAAATTAATCATAGTACCTAGCTAGTCTATGTTGAGTATATTATATCTCGTTACATCATATTGTTTGAAAATCAAATGTTTATAAGATTTAAAACCCCGAATGCTCACCAAGATTATGTTGACGGTCATTATTTTTCATGTTTTTCGGGGTCATAGGTAAACTCTGTATGGATTTACTAGAATGTGTCTTTGGAGGGTCAAACGCGTCAGTTGTTTTCAAGTAGTAACAACTTAATAATGGGATGTTGTTGTTTGTCTAAATAATGTGATTGTGTAATAAACCGTTTATCATTATGTTACATTTGAAAAGCGTTTAAAGAAAGGCTCTTTCTTAATCAACTGTTAAATCATTCACGTTTGACTATAATCGTTGGATTAATTCCAACTTCCGTTAACACCACGTCACGTGACTTTCCGCTGTGATTTTCGGGGTGTGACAGGAAAGTTTTTCATATGGACGTAAAGGCAGCATTTTTACATGGAGAACTCAAGGAAGAGGTTTATGTAAAGCAGCCTAAGGGAAATGGGGGAAGAATTGAAAGTTTATAAACTAATAAAAGCTCTATATGGATTGAGACAAGCTCCATAGGCTTGGAATCTAAGATTGGATGCTGTGTTGAAAGGATTGGGATTTAAAATATGTCAACATGAACAAGATGTGTACATTCTAAGGAAGAAGCTTTCATTGCTTATATTGGGAGTGTATGTAGATGATTTGTTGGTTACATATAGTGATAAGGAAAAGGTTGAGCTTTTTAAGAAATAGATGAAAACTAAGTTTGAGATGGCAGATTTGGGAGTTCTTTATTATTATCTTTGAATAGAGGTTGCTCAAAACAAAGAAGGAATTTTAATAAAACAGTCTGCTTATGCCGCTAAGCTGGTGAAGTTGGCTGGATTAGAAGGGTGTAATGAGACTAAAGTGCCAATGAAACCAGGTTTGATGTTGACTAGAATAGAAGGAGCTGAAGATGTTGATCCAACCTTGTACAAAAAGTTAGTAGGCTCATTAAGGTACTTGTGCCAAACTAGACTGGATTTGTGTTATGCAGTTGGTTATGCAAGTAGGTTCATGTAAGAGCCTAAAGCGGCTCATTGGAAGGCATTTAAACATCTGGTCAGATATGTGAAGGGTAACTTGTTTTGGCATTAAATACAAGAGATTTAAAAGAGGAGGTCTTGAAGGGTATAGTGATAGTAATCATTTGACTGATTATGATGATGGAAAGAGAACTTCAGGGAATGTGTTTTTCCTTAATGGTTCTGTGATTTCTTGGAATTTTCATAAGCAACAAACTATTGCATTGCCTACGGGCAGAGTTCATGGCTGTAACTTCTGCAGCTTGTCAAGCTATATGGTTGAATGGTTTGATTGAAGAGATTACCAGGAGTAAATATGCAGTAGTCCCTTTGTTTGTTGATAGTAAGTCGACTATAGCATTGATGAGGAATCTAGTTTTTCATGGTAGGAGTAAATATATTAACACGACATATCACTTTATTAGAGAATGTATAAAGAATAATCAAATTCATGTTGATTTTATTAGGAGTAGTTTTGATACAGCGCACGGAACGAAATTGTAACATCCTAGAATTTTGTTAACTAAAAGTTAAGTTTGTTAAGTTCTTTCAAGGTCTATTTGTACCTTTTATGAAACTTTGACTTGCTTATGTTTATTTAATAGTTTGTCTTTAATTTCTTGTATTATTTAGATGTAAATAATTTAATTAATAACTTGAGCATAACAATAAATGATAATAATATTACTAATAACAATAACAATAGTCATAATAGGTGATTAAACTTTGAAATTAATAGAAGTAATATAAGTTTTAAAAGTTGTAAATAATACGTTTATGCACGAAATAATAACATTTAAACTTCAAGGACTAAAGTGTAATTACCTTTGAAACTAAAACCTTAATTCTGGGTAGCAATTAAAGCAAACTTAAAACCACAGGGGCCAAAATTGTAAATTAATTAAAAACAACCCAAACCGCCCCCATCCCCGTTTTTCCGGTGGCCGGCTCCGGCGGCCCTCCGGCCACTTAGAAACCACTGTTTCTCTTCATAACCGAGCTCCAAACCGGTCCCAAACGATTCGTGAACTCGATTCGAACCCAATTATGAGCCTTAAATGGGTTTAAACATTCAGTTATGAGAGCATTCAACTCGAGTAACCGGTGTGTTCAATCGTATAGTCGTTCGATCATTTACACACAATAAAAACCAAATTAAATGAACCATAATCGAACATTTAACTAGTCTTAAGCTATTATCAATTCCAATTGCGCCTGAAACAAACACACACATCAAACCCGATCATCGTCACCGTTCGGACCTGCAACTTAGTCGAAGTTCACCTACGGGATATCTCTTAATACAATTAATAGAGGGCTTTCATTCACCATCATCATTAGGAGCTTCTGGTGCAACGAATTTGTGTATAATCGCATATATCTCGTGAAATCAAAATACCACAACCGCGACTACATTTGATCTTGAAACCATCGATTTCCATCGAATTTATAGGTAATCTGATACTCTTTTGGTTCGTTTTTACAAGGGAAACAAAAGCCCTATGATTAGACTCATTAACAACTACGTTTGGATGATCAATTTTGATCCTAAGAATCTAGGGTTCTTGAGAGAATTTGGGGATTTCTCTAAAGCTATATTTTAACTTTTAAAAACCATGATAGACCACGGCTGCGACCCTTTTCTACTAGTTAAATGCACACCTTCACAACTTGAGGTACCGGGTTCGAACCTGGGCTCCCTCAAACATTTTTAGTTTTAGCCTTTAAAAAAATATAAGAAAATCTTTAAAAATTATAAAAATCAGTTTTATAAACTTTCTTTATTTTAAAAGCTACCTAATTATTTTCTATAGTTTTATTTATTTAAAAGCCTTAACATTTGTTATACAAAATATTATTTATAAATGTTTATTTTTATAAACATGGACTTTAAATAATGAATAAAATCATTAAATTATTATTGGACACTATAGTATTTTTAGTTATGGAATATTCAAGATAATTGCAATTATATATATATATATTTTTTTAATTTCACAAATTACTTATAAACGTTATTTTGGGTTATTTCTTTATAAAATGTACCTTATATAAAAACTTAAGTAAATAAATCATTATTGCTCAATACGTTATTTTATCATAGATAAATCATGTTTATTGCTAAGGATTATGAAAATTTATTTACATTTTATTATGCCTAGTTTCTTTTATATATTAAAATACTTAAATGGTATAACCCTTTTCCATTGAATTAAAATTTAAGTGGTTCCATTACTTAATTTTACTTATCTATCAAGACCCCAAATTCCATTTGAAACTCTAATTCTCGTTAAATCACTTAATTTATTATTAAACTTAAAATTTTGTAAATATATATACATAGGTACCTTGTGAAGGATTACGTTGGAACGACTTGTTTTATTTCTTATTATTATTCATCCTTATTGATCATGTGAGTTTTCTTTCCCATTTTTATGATTTTCATACTATTTTGGGGTAAAGCATGATACTTATACATCATACATTTATAAATGTTTGAGACTTGTAAAGCACTTGCAATTCATCTTTATATTTTGTCATGGTTATTAGTGTGTTGTAAGTGATTATATGAGATACATAGTTTGTTTGCAATCATTAACTATTGCTAGCCTGTTGACGTCTTAGATCTTTGGGCCTGACAAGCCTATTTGTTGCTAAAGCCAAGGTATTGTCAGCTCCTGATGACGTATGCTTGTTCATCATGGGAACCAAATACACTTAGACAATCTTATATACTTGTAATCCAGTTGAGGTTTGGTTGTAACGATATGTGTTCTATAACCTTAGTAACTTATAACCTATGACATGAATTGCTACTTGTAACTTTATCATATTATGTATGAAAACCTTGGAAACTCACCAACTATTTTTAGTTTACCTTTTATTTTTATCATGTTTCAGGTAATCCTCAAGTTTAAAGTGAACTTTTGAAGCTTGCATAATCTAGGACTTAGACCTAAAAAGATTATATTTTGTTATGTTATGTATAAACTTATTTCATGTTTGAGACTTATGTTGTAATTCCATTTGAAACTTATAATTTGAATATTTACATTTAAATATAGCATTATGAGGCTGTGAACAATCTTAACCCTCACATCTCGACGATTCCGCCATCAAGGTTGGGGTGTGACAGATTGGTATCAGAGCCCATAACTATAGGGATTTAGGTTATTAGAAATGGTGACTAGACTATAGCTTACGCATGAACCTTATAGGATAATATTTATATTCTTGTAGATACATATATGGTTTGATGCCTTAGCATAGGATTGCCTTGTAAATGTTTAAAGTTTGTTACTTGTCTCCCCTAAACTTATCTTTGACTCTTTGATTCTCCCCGACAAATGAAACTCCCTAAACTTATTTTCGACGACATGTGGAATCTACACTATTTATCGTGGATTTAATTCCTTAGACTTTATGTCTAATCTATGAAAATCTCATCAAGGTTTTGATTTCATGAACCTAAGAAAATTGTGTGACACATAGACACCTGTATTCTAGATTTCCTTGCAAAAGGTCTTCGGGCTAAGGCAAGCATATCGTATAAATCTCATTGCGAGACCAGTTATGCTTACCTAGGGATTGCTAGTATGAGTGATAAACTATGGTCAACATACACAAGTTTCTAAGGCAAATGGGTCAATTTACCTTGACGTGTCAACGATTCTAAATGGTAATGCGTTACCAAATGGAACCATTTGGCTTATATTTAAAATATCAAAAAAATCCTTGATTCCTTAGACTGGTTTATCATCGAAACTATAATATCTTCTCATTCCTATCTTACGGAATGTTCCCGTTAATATTAAAGTCGTTATACTCCTCAATTCTTACTTTTAAACATTGTTATACGTTGTGCGCCTTATGTAACTATCTCTATACCTTGACAACGTGAACATGGATCTTAATATATCCGAAGATATTGGTCGTCTAAACCGAATGGTTTTCAAAACTTAAAAATTTGTTACTTAGGGTTTTCAAATGTCCTTAAAGTATGTCCCATAACTGAAATCATGCAATGCCGAAAGGTGGAATACCTGTATCTCATGAGATGGGTGTACGCTTATAGGTACGTGTGTCTTCAGCAAAGTTGTGGATGATGTAACACTTTGAGAAGTCAACGCATCTCCCTTTTATTTCGAACCGAATGTTTGCACCTTGTTATTGTAATGAATCATTTCCGTCATTGATTTTGTTTTTCTAATTTGAGAACCTATCACGATTAACTCTGTTATCCCGAACTTTAACCTTAATCCTAGCATGCCTGGTTTTCTATTCCTGTTAATGCTACATTGATGTAATTTGAAATTTTTGAAATTCTAGCCGATATTCTCTCCGTTTGCCAAGTTGAGCTTTGTAAAATCTTTTAACCGTTTGCACAGTAGGCAATGCAAGAGTCTGCAAGTCAACTTATGACTAAAGACACTCGTATCTCCTAAATGAACCTATCTCATCAAAACAGGGGTGAATCCCTTACTTTGGTGATGATTTTCCATTCGTCATTATTGTTCTTATGAAATTGCATCATCAAGACAGGAGTGAATTCCTTACCTTGTTGACCATTCCTTCTTCTTGACCTTGTGAAATTCGTATTTCACCAATGGAAGTACCTCCTTACAATAGGAGTGGATTTCGTACCTCGATGATTGTGACAACCCGGAATTTTTTTTATATAATATGTGATTTTACAAATTTGTTTTTATATTTTTATTATTATTTAATAATAATATTAATAATAATAAAAATAATGATAACATTAATAATAATAATAATGATAATGATAATAATAATAATGTAAATAATAATAATAATATTTTTATAATAATAATTTATAAAAAGTTTATTAAATTTTGAAATAATAATTTGAATAATAATGTCCAGGGGGTTAAATTGCCAAATTTGAAACTTTAAAAATAAAGTTTTCACATGAAATAATAACCCAAGTAAAGTTGAGGGGTTAGTTTTGTAAATTGTTTTTAAAACACCCCTCACCCCCACCGTCGACCTGTTTTCCCGGCCGGTCTCCGGCAAAGGCTCCGGCGGCCCCCAAACGCCATAATTAGCCGGCTTTGACTCAATCAAATCACCCCGACACTATATCGTGCTTGAACCGAACTCGTGGACCCTTGCAATTTGAATAATCGATTCGGTTTAGTGGAATTTCCACTTCGACCGAAAGTTCGGCCGACCAAACCAACAAACCGGGCACTGAACAATATTATTAATCGAATTGATTGCGCACTATCAACCTTTTTATCATTTAAAAACTTCCTTCGGGTCTCATTT